>REGO01000023.1:1724097-1750195 GCA_010120015.1 Rhombomys opimus | reverse complement strand
AGAGCAAGAAAATTCTAAACTCTAGTTTGCTTCCAACTCTAACTGAGATCACAGGTACTGTCAGTCCCTATTGCAAAAATGACAGTTTGCAGAGTTCTGTGTGATGACCCTACTCACCTATCATGGAGTAAAATGCTGCGGTTCCTATACATACTTGAAGTTTATCATGAAAGCATGTGAATACGTCACTGAGATGTGCGGCCTATCTAGCAAATAAAATTGAAGAATATGCTCAGCGAGAACAATTTGGCTTCTGCTGGTGTGTCAGGTGATGCAAACAGCTTAATGCAGACAATCCGTTCTCCACTCATCTTAGAGGAGTGATGTCAGCCACTGTCAGAATTGTCAAGTAATACAGCTAGTCTATCCCACAAAAACTGCACCGGGGACACGTGGAGCTGAATCCAACACGATTATTGATCAGGGAAATATTCAGCTTAGCTATTTCAAGATACTGCACAGTATTGAAAGGCATAAAGTGTTTCATTTCATTTTGAAATAATACAAAGCAATCAATAATACATACAGATTTCTTATTTGTTGCTAAAAAACTTAAGTATAATGGGGAAATATTAAAGCTGGGACTAGAAAGGCATTTAAATGTCATTTCGTTTATTCTCTCCCTACAGAACAGGCTTAATTCAATTTACATAGATCATTATTGATTCTAGTTCTACAAAACCACAATGAAAAAAAAATCTGGCATAATTTAAACTCCACAAAATTTTATTTGTTCACCTCAGTATAATCCATAGAAATGCAAAAAAAAAACATTCTTACATCTATCTTAGAAACTAGAAATTAGAAACAAGTTATGATTAACATTACTATGAAATTTAAATGTAAAAGTGTATCTTCCAAAGCTCAATTTAAGACTGGCTTATAAAAACAATATTATAGGTTACAATTTCATAGAATGTTCTGGGATTACTCCCAAAATGACTCCTAGAGATAGTCATGGTTTGTGATCCTGCTTATTACTCTTCCAGAACTCTCCCTGTGCTTTATGAATTCTTTTATGAAACAGGTACCACAGGTACCACTGCATTCATTAACCAAATTCTCTGCTCCATTGGAATTAGAAAACCTCTTTAAAAGGCCGTTTAAGAAGTACAGCTCCTTCTGCCCTAGATCTTGCCGACATGGCTGCTGAGTCACGTGTGGAGAGAGGCTGTGTCTACTCCCAGTGTTCTGACCCATGAACATTTGAATGATTAGTAGCTTAACATTCCCTGAAAGTAGCTTGCTACTGAACCGATCCAGTGCCAGGAAGGCCCAGATGAGCTTCCAGGACAGGCAGCAAGCAGGAGATTAGCAGAAACCCTCCTGGGACAGCGGGCCCTACGCCGAACTGAGCCCAAGGCACAGGGCCACTTTGACAAGCAGGGCGAGGAGCTAGGCAGAAATGACCACGATACTGTTGTCGAGGGGCACGGACAAGGGTGCTATATGGAGACAAACACAAGCCCAGCACTGTACACAGACACTCCAGCGGCATTAAATGAGCAAGTAGGTGGTAGAGAAATGAGAGATAAAATCAAACAGAAGGATGTGGGAACAACAAAGAGAGGCAGAAATGGAGACTAGAGGGTAGTGAGGAACAGCCTGCTGTGAGTCAATGCTGTTGACCCCAGGGACCATGGTGGGGTCCTAGCCTATGCTGCCAACAGGGGCGGGATACAACTGGGTTTGTTGTCCATTGCAGCAGAGACCTAGTACCACCGAAAGCTAGGTGAAAGTCCTCGGTCTGGGCTGCTGCCTATGGACATGTTCATGTCTAAGGGCTATGCAGAACTGGCCCCACCTTTCATCTGGGCATCCTGGGAGAGCTGAGCCTACAGGCATGACAAGCAGGAGAGCTGACCCTGACCTAGCCAGAAGGCACCATGCCTTGTGGGAGTTGTGAGTGAACCATCCTCTAGGCGGAGAGCTGGCTCTTCCACTCAGTCTCTGCGGTGGCATAGATAAAGGCGAGGTTCCCTCTCCCCCCTTAATCCTCCCCTTCTAGTACTCACCACCTGAGGCAGGTAAGAAACCTTTCCCAGTGTTCATGAAAGCAGGAGAGCTATCCCTGCCTTTCACCGGCTGCAGCACAGGGGACAGTCGGTCCTGCGCCTCCCTTGGGCAGCACAGTAGAGCTGACCCTGGTGATGGAGGTGCGGGTGAGCTGGCCCTGAGGGTGTGAGCATGAGAAAGCTCGTCTTGTCACTTGTCTGCCTTGTGGTGACAGGGGCAAGGGAGAAACACCCTCTATTTTTTCCTCCTGCCACCAAATGCATGTAGGAGAGCTGACCCTGAAGTCATCAGACTGAGAGTCAGCTCTGACTCACTTACTGCATCATTTAGGGGAGCAGGCTCTGAACCTCACTTGAGCGTCACAGTAGAGCTGGCGCAGGACGTGGGGGTTGAGGGTGAGCTGGCCCCAAGGGTGTGAGTGTGGGAAAGCCAGCCCTGCCTCTTGCCGGCATGGGAAAATATTCATTATATTATATTGTAATGTAAAATATTAAATATGACTTTATAGTTATATTAAAAGTAGCTTTTTAAAGATTTTTTTTATTTTAAATTATGTGCATTTGTTGGTGATCCGGTAGGTGCTGTTCAAGTGCAGTACCTACAGAGTCCAGTAGAGAGCTTTGGATCCTCTGAAGCTGTTTGTTAGTGCATTTAGCCCCTGGGTCTTCTCTCGGGACTCAATATCGCCTTCTCCTAACTATTAAGTACCTTTCATGGTAACTAAGAAAAACTAAACAGCTTTTTGGATTGTGAAATAGAATAGTGACCACAAACATGTTCCTTTACATTTGAGAAATGTATGGCTGTATTCTCCCAGATAAATAGATGATAATATATTCTAAATTATCTGACAACTGCATAGCCTCCGGAATTTAAATCAATGTGGTTTTTTTTTTTTTAATGTAGCTGTGTGTAACACATTACTTTGCTCTAAGATTCGTTTTATCTTCAAAAACATGTGGAGACCTTTTGAAAAATGCCCAATATTTAGTTTTAGAAATTCTTTTTAATCTTCTATATTCTGCTATTCAATACATAAACATAGGATAGTACAAGAAAATTAAAAAGTTGAAAGGATCATGTTATTTAATAATATCAATGGTCTCCAGGAGGTAGAACCAGGTGTTAAACTTGATATAAAGTTAAAGCAAAGGGATAAATGGACAGAAATTATTATCTGCAGTACACACTGCCTGGGAACATCTATTCCACTTTCTTTTTCTGGTACTTATTATGTTGTTTATAATTAGAGAAAAATTTATTATAATTCTCTTGTTTACTGATTCCAAAAGTACATTGTTTTTCTCATGGGGCATTTTATTGGAAATGTATTGACTCACAAATTATTTTCTTTTCTTATATGATTAATTTATCTTTTATTCAGTTTACATCCTGGATGTAGCCCCATCCCTTCTCTTCTCCCAGCCCCATCCTCCCTCCCTTCCCCTTCCCCCCTTGCCTCTTCCTCAGAAGAGGGGAGCTCCCTATGCCATCTACTCCAGATCAACATGTTGTATCAGGACTGAACATGTCTTCTTCCTCTGTGGCTTGGCAAGGAAATCTCACCAGGGGAAAGTGATAAAAAAGCTGGGAAGTGAGTCTGTGTCCATTGCAGTCCCCACATCCTTTACTAGAGGACCCACATGAAGCCTCAGCTATACATCTGCAGATCTTTGTAGGGGGCCTAGGTCCAGTTCTGTATGGTCCTTAGTTGATGCTTCAGTCTCAGCAAGTCCCTCTGGGACCTGGTTTGTTGGCCTTGTTGTTCTTTTTGTGGAACTCCTGTCGCCTCCATATCCTTTTCTCTTTCCTCCCACTTTTCCACAAGACTCCTTTTGCATCACCAATGTTTGAATGTGAGTCTCAGCATCCGTTTTGAGGCTCTGTTGTGTAGAGTCTCTTAGAGGACAACTCTGTCAGGCTCCTGTTTGAAAGCTTGGGAGAATATCATTCATAGTGTAAGGACTTGGCACTCTCCCATAAGGTAGTTCTTTGGCTGGGCATTGGTTAGACATTCCCTCAATCTCTTTTCTGTCTGCTCTATCTTTATCCATGTACAACTTGTAGGCAGGGTAAATTTACAGTACTAACAAAAACTGCATGATTCTGGCATAGAAATAGACTGGTGGAGCAATGGAATCAAATAGAAGACCCAGAAATAAACCCACATATCTACAGACACTTGATTTTTGACAAAGGAGCCAAAACCATTCAGTGGGAAAAAGACAGCATCTTCAAAAAATGGTGCTGGTCTAACTGGATGTCTACATGTAGAAGCATGCAAATAGATCTATACTATATTTATCTTTCTGCACAAAACTCAAATCCAAGTGGATTAAAGACCTCACTATAACACCAAATACACTAAATCTGTTAGAAGAGAAAGTGGGGAAGAGCATGGAACTCATTCTGTTCCTGAACAGAACAACAACAGCTCAGGCTCCAAGATCAACAATTAATAAATGGGACCCCTTGAACTGAAAAGTTTCTGTAAGGCAAAAGACAATGTCAAAAGAATGAAACAACAACTTATAGTTTGGGAAAAGATCTTAACCAATGCTACATCCAACAATGGGCTAATATCCAAAATACATAAGGTCAAGAAGCTAAGGACAGATGAAAGGGGAGGAGGACTCCCCTATCAGTGGACTGGGGGAGGCGGCAGGGGGAGAGAAGAGAAAGGGAGGGCAGGATTGGGAGGGGTTGAGGGAGGGGGCTACAGCTGGGATACAAAGTAAATAAATTTTAATAAAATAAATTAAATAAATAGGGAAAAATAATAAAAACAAACTAAACACCAATAAACAAAATAACTCAGTTAAAAAAATGGGGCACAGAGTCAAATAGAGAATTTTCAACAGATGAATCTTGAATGGCAAAGAAGTACCTAAAGAACTTCCAAAACCTTTGATCCAAAAATTACCCTGCTTACAAGAAGTGCAGGGATAAGGAGGGAACAAAGATTGAGGGAAAGTCCAGCCAAGAACTGCCCCAACTTGAGACCCACCACGAAACAGAGAGCCAGCTCCAGACACTGTTAATGATGCTCTGTTCTGCTTGCAGAAGGAGCTTAACTTGGCTGTCATCTGAGAGGCTTCAGCCAGGAGCTGATCCAGACAGATGCTGGGACTTCAACCAAGCATGGGGCAGAGCTTGGGGAAAAGAGGAAGGATCTGGAGAGGACAGGAACCTCACAGGAAGACCAACAGAGACAACTAACCCTGTCCTATGGGAACTTACAGAGACTGAGACATCAACAAAAGAGCGTGCATGGTCTGGATTTGGGCCCCCTGCATATATGTGTCCAATGAGTGGCTTGGTTTTCAATTGGGGCACATGGCAAATGGAAGGGAATGGGCTTTTTCTAACAAGGACTCTATTCCTTGCTTTTGAATTATTTCCTCTGGAAGTGTCGCCTTGTCTGGCCTCAGGGGATGATGATATGTTCAGTCCTGATGAGACTTGATGTTTTTGGGAGGGCTGAGATATGGGGAGAAGAGTCCCTTTTCTGGGGTAAGGAAGAAGGGGGAGAAAGGGGGACTGGGGGGAGAAAAAGGAGGGACAACCTTGAGATGTAAAGTAAATAAACTGAAATAATAATAATAAAATAAATAAAATTTGAAAAAAAAGAAATGTTCAACTTCCTTAGTTATAGGGAAATGCAAATCAAAATGACTCTGATATTCTATCTCACTCTTGTCAGAATCACTAAAGTCAACATCTCAAGTGAGAGCACATACTGGGGAGGGTGTGTAGAAAGGGGAACCCTCCTCCATTGCTGGGAATGTAAACTCATACGACCCCTTTGGAAATCAATATGGCACTTTCTCAGAAAATCAGAAATAGCTTTACCTCAAGACCAAGCTGTAAAACTGCTGGGTATATACCCAAAAGATGCTCTACATATACATCAAGGACACTCAACTATGTTCATAGCAGATTTGTTAGTAATAGCCAGAATCTGGGGAAAAAATCCAGATGGCCCTCAACTGAGGCACATCTACACAATGGAATACTATTCAGCTATTAAAAACATGGAAATAGTGAAATTTACAGGCAAATGTATGGAACTAGAAAAGATCATCCTGAGTGAGGTAACCCAGATTGAGAAAGACACATAATGGTATGAACAGAATTATAAGGGGATTTTAGCCATGTAATACAGGATAACCATGCTATAGAGGCATAGACCCAAAGAAGATAAGTAACAAGGAGGATCCAATCGAGGTTGCATAAATCTCCCTTGGAAGGGGAAATAGAATAATTCTGACAGAGGTAGTGGCTGAAAAGGGGAACAAGGAAGGAGATGGGGCACAGAAAGTTAAGAGGATGGAGATCAGACCTGGGAAGAGTAAGAGCAAGAGGGCAGAAGGCCTGTAGAGAAAAGAGAAGCAGAGGATGGGGTATCACTGTGACAAGCGGGAGACCTAAGTCAAGGTAGGCCCCTGGGAGTATATGAGGGGGATTCAAGCAGAGAGCATAAAGACTGAAGAGGACTCCTTATAACTGGACTAGCCACTTAGTGGAGGGAGGAGAACTCCAACCCACCCACAAAAACTTCAATCACAAATCATTTTCATAATGTAACAACAGCAACACGTGTAGTGATGTGCATAGTGCTTTAGTATCTACTGTAATTCATTAGGTATGATCTCAAGGAGATGCTAAAACAGCAATGAGACCCAGTCTGTGACTACGCATGGACAATCCCAGCACTTTCAAGTGGCTACAAATTACTCTGCAATTACGATTCCCAGATCACATCAGTAAACATTGTTTCATGGTAGGATGTGAAAATCTGAGTACCTTGGGGGTGTTGATATAGAGGTGATATTGTAAATAATCGCATACCGACCAATGACATGACTTTTAAAGGGCTCTTAGGTCACTTACAATCTTAAAGAACAATTTTCTTTGGCCATTAATTGGTCTTTGAAAATATAATGACAATCATTTCATATTAGTATGTTGTCTGAGGTAATCATATAGTTTCCAGGTAAAATTTCCATTGTCTTTATACATACATTCTATTTTATCATGTGGTTGTTTTTGGTGGGGGTGATGGCAGTGCTGCATGTGTGTGTGCGTGTGTGGTATATTAAATGACATTTGTGTGGAAGTCAGAGGACAGCTTTTGGGGATCAGTCCTTACCTTCCACTGTAGGTTTGGGGGATTTCAGGGTTATCAGTTTTGGATATCAAATGCTTTTAACCACTAGGCAATTGTGTTGGTTCAGTCTGGCTCTTTATTTAGTGCCTTCTCTAACTCATGGTCACCAGTGAATGCATGTTAAATTACATGTTAATAACTGTCCTAATATAAGAAGATGCTCTGAGATGACACTGATACACGTTTTACTATGCAACACTTTCATATACTTAAATTGGGGAAAATACTTTTTTTTTCTTTAGGAAAGCTGAAAGTATTTAGGTAAATTTGAGAGATTTTATGTAGAAAAAGATTTTGTCAGTCTTTAGAAATGTTACTCAATTTCTTCTGACATTAGTCATTGGAATTTCCATGCCTAGTCCATTCTTTTCTTTTCATTCATAAAATTAGCCATTATTAAGCATTCCTACGGTGCTGAGGCCAGCACACTAACGGAGACAGCTGGGTCACTATATCCATGACATTTCTGTCTCATAGAAAACGACATTTTAGACAACTACATCTCTTCAGCTTTTGTATTTAAAAAAGAAAAAAAAATAACACTTAATTTTACTTAAAATTTAAGGATGTTACAGTAATGTAAGAACTTATACAGAGTTTTAGGTTGGGGTGATGGCTTGTGGGTAAAAGAAAACTTGCTATGTAAGAGTGAAGAGCTGGGTTCAAATCCCCAACACTGATATAAGAAGCCAGGCATGGTTGCAGATGGATATAACCTCAGGGTTGGGTGGGAGAGAGAGGTGGACACAGGGATGTTGCTTGCAACTCAACCTAACCGAATGGCCAACTTCAGTTGACTACAAGGCCCCCGTCTTAAGGGAATAAAGTAACAGCACGTGATAGGAAAAGACACTTAACATCCTCCTTTTATTTATTTATTTATTTATTTATTTATTTATTTATTTATTATCCTTTTATTTTGAGCTACGTGTAGGATATTATCAAGCATCATCTCCCCTCGTTATCACTTTAAGTCTTTTGCTGGCTCCCAGGTGTAACCCAGATTTTAGGTCCCATGGGTTACAGATAGGAAGGAAGAACAGCTAAGGTGAGAAGAGTCTGACTTTTGGTCAACCCTAATGTGATTATTCAGAACACAAATTTTCTCATAGACTATCTTCAAAACTGGCTCCTTCCATGAGGTTTCTTCTGTGGTTGCCTCAAAGAGCCTTTCTTTTCTCTGGTTATGTCTCATTGCAGGCATGACAGGAGTGATCTGTATGCCCGGAGTGGGTACAGTTGTCCAATTCCAGTGACAAGGTGCAAAGAAAACATTTTACTATATTTTTATATGTTTAAAGATAATATACAATAGTTTCCATATATATTACATTTGACCAGTTTATAATTATGCTTTGTTTTGCTGAAAGATCAATTCAGGCCAAAACATGTTATGACACAGCCTAATGTAGGCCAAACTGGCTGTAAATTACTTTTAAGCTGAGGGTGACCTTCAGATTCTGATCTTCATGCAACCTTGAATGATGATATTGCAGGTATAAACCACTGTGGCATTTATTGGGTGCTGAGATTTGAACTCTGGACTTCATACATGCTAGGTAAAGGCTCTTCTATCAAATCCTTTCCCATTTCGTAGTGATGATGGGGGCTGAATGCTTTGACACTTGCCATGGTAGGGAATCACTCTACAAGTGAGTTATACATATACAGTTTACTGCTCTAACATTTAATGCGACTATGTCTAGGAACTTTACCAGAGTTAACTGTAAATCAAACTGAAAGATTATTACTTCCTGAAGGAGATTTCAGTATCTTTTTACCTGTGTTTTCCTTCATTGTAGCAACAGAAAGACCCGCTTTTCCTTCAGAGTGCAATATGTTATTTCAGAAAATATTCCTAAAGAAAATTGGCCAATTATTCAGACAATCCACTCGGGATTTTCAATCTTGTTATAAAATGAAGATATGTAGGTAATGGCACCACACTTGAAACTCTGTTTGGAATTATACATTATAAAAAAAGTGTACAAGATGAAAAGTCACACGACTTCAAAAGTAATAAAATTCTCTTTTGATAAATTGTTGAATTTGTAGTTGTCTGACCGAACTATATATGAAACTCAACTACAATTTTTCAAATAATTGCTGATGCTTTTTCACATTCCACTAAGGGTATATACAGAGAGAAGAAACCGCATAAGCAAAGTAAGAGCAAAAGGCTTGCACGTCTTTCCACATGCAGAGAACATACCTGCAGACATTAAGGAAGCTCAAGAAGACACAGGAAAGGGATATGGGGAGAGACATAAAACAAATTGCTTTAAGTCTCTTTTGGATAATTAACTTTATGGAAAGAGGCTACTTTGTTTTTCCTGCAGTTTCCCACATTTCTCTAAACCTCAGAGATGAAGAGATACAAGTTTGGGAAATAATTTTCAGCTTAATTGTAGCAATCAGTGTGCATTCATCCCAATAATGGCATTTTCCTCTGCGTTATACATGGATATCTTTTGTTCTTCTTCGCTTTTGTTACCATTTTGCTCTACATGAAAATGTGTCTTATAACGTTCCATTCTTGCTTTGATTTTTACTGTTCTTTTCTTTATCGGTTATTCTGGGAACTGCAATTGATACACTAATTCCTAATAATCTATTTCTGATAAACGCAATTTGATTTCAGTAGCATGCAGAATTTTTTTCTAATTTACATTTTTTTCTGATTAATTGTGTAAGTTAATTATGATCACTATGGTATTTCAATGTTTGTAACGATCTGCGTCACCCAACTCTGCATATTCTTCTACCCAACCCCCTTTCACGATCCTGTTGTACACTTCTGTAGAGCTATGTATTTTCTACATATGTAAACAATGTTCTGCAGTTTCTATTTTACTGCAACTGACAGACTTTCATTTTATAATGATTGAGTCATATTTCTTTATATATATAGAAGCCACTTATTCTTTATCCATTATTACACTGAAGATATCTGTGTTGGTTCTGCATACTGACTAGTGTGAATACTAACAGTAGCGCTGCCAAAAACATGGGTGCAAGTTATATATATAGTTTATATATATATTATAACATATTATATAAATTATATTGTATATACATATTTTATATATGTTGGAGTTTTTGAGACAGAGTTTCTCTGTGTAACCATGGTTGTCCTGGAACTCTCTCTGTAGACCAGGCTGGCCTCAAATCACAGGTATTCCTCCTCTGCCTTCTGAATGCTGAGACTAAAGGTATGCACCACTACCGCTTAACATTAAAAAACAAACAACAACAACAAACCAGGGTCTAACTATGTAGCCCTAGGTGAGCTGGAATTCACTAGGTAAACCAGGTTGGCCTTGAACTCTCAGATCTCATCCAGGGAGGCCTTTGCCCCCCAGATGCTGGGCTTAAATCCTGAGCCATCACCACCCAGCCAGTAAGTATACGTTTAGTGGAAAAACCTCATCTTCTTCGACCTTCCTTATGAGCGGGCATGGATGTTTGCGCATATGCCCTTGAGCGCATCTGATGGGCTCCTGCAAACAGTGGAGGTGGAAAAACCAGATACCAATCTTGGATGTTGTTCTTCAGGAAAAATTTACTCATTTCTTTCATTTATTTTTTAAGTTTTTATTTTTTCATTATTATTATTATTATTATTATTAATTACAATTTATTCATTTTGTATCCCGGCTCTAACCAGCTCGCTCATCTCCTCCCCACCCTCTCTCCCTCCCTTTCCTTTCCCCCATCTCCCTCCCCTAGTCCACTGATGAAGAGGTCCTCCTCCCCTACTATCTGACCCTAGCCTATCAGGTCTCATCAGGACTGTCTGGATCCTCTTTCTCTATGGCCTAGTAAGACCCCCTCGCCAGCGGGAAGTGATCAAAAGAGGCAGCTGCTGAATCAATGTTGGAGGCAGCCCCTGCTCCCCTTTCTACGGAGCCCCCATGGAGACTGAGCTGCCCATGGGCTACATCTGAGCAGGGAGACCAGTTCCTTTCCATGCATGGCCCTTGGTAGATTCATCAGTCTCTGCAGCTCCCCCTGGGCTCAGAATTTTTAGCTCGGGTCTCCTTGTGGAGCTCCTGTACCCTCCAGGTCTTTCTGTCTCCAGCTTGTTTCATAAGATTCCCTGCACTCTGCCCAAAGATTGGTTATGAGTCTCAGCATCTGCTTCGATACCCTGCTAAGTAGAGTCGGAAGGCTCCTGTCCTTTTCCCTTAGTTTTTTTTTTGTTTTGTTTTGTTTTGTTTTGTTTTTTTG
Organism: Rhombomys opimus; assembly: GCA_010120015.1. Classification (NCBI taxonomy): domain Eukaryota; kingdom Metazoa; phylum Chordata; class Mammalia; order Rodentia; family Muridae; genus Rhombomys; species Rhombomys opimus. The sequence continues at coordinate 1,738,779 of REGO01000023.1, read as the reverse complement.
TATTGTTGACTTTTGAGTCTCACATGAGACTCCTCAGTTAGGCTCTGCTTAGCCTTCTCTCTAGCCCCTGGGTTTCTTTATAATTATAAGCTTACTCCCATAGTTCTATTATTTTTATAAAAATCTCAGGTACAATAGTTATCTTCATAAATAGAGATGAATTTTATAAATCTATATATTATACTTAATGAATTTATGTTTATAAAAATCTCATAAAATATTGCTTCATATTAATGTGTCTGCACTAGTGTTTATATCAACTGTGTAGTCATTTTTACATGTTTTATTTCTATTTGAAATATTCCCTTTAATATTTTATAAGAAGATTGTGTCAGATGCTAGTAACACAACAAATCTGGAAATATTTCAACATCCCTTTTTAGTGTTGAAAGTTGGCTTTGCATGTTATGTAATTGTCCTTTGATGACCTCTTTTTCTCTCATCACGTTGCACAATCCACCTGATTACTTTCTACAGCCCATGGTTTCTGATCAGATGTTATCTATTATTCAGTTATGGAGGGGTCCTTTGCACACTTCTTATTTTAATTCTCTTTCACCTTAGCAGCGTATAAACTATCATAATACATATCCCATTGCATTTATCCCACCACACTCTTCTGAGTTTCTCTGATGTGGATTCATAGTTTAACGGCTTTTGTCACTTCCGCCTTTATGCATTCTGCTCCTCTTTCATTTTACTTCTTCTCTGGATCTTTCAGTGTCATGTGTGTGATGCCCTTTTTATGGTGTCTCAGAAAACTCCAACATTGCATTCCCTCTTCTTAATCAGTTTTGATGACTCCATGCTAAAACTGAATAATTGCAATCACCCTGTCCTCTAGTTCATGAATTCTTCTTCTGGTTCATACTGGTTGTTAAGGCCCTTAATATATATATATATATATATATATATATATATATTTATAATTTCATTCGTGACTACTTACTTTATTTATGCCATATCCATACTACCTGTCTCTCCTCACAACACACTCTAGAAATAAAGCTGAGTCGTTCATTTAGTCTTGCTTCTATATGTGTATGCTTAGCCCTGATCACTTGAGATTGTTTAAACTCTCCATGGGGCCTTGTTCTGCAGAAGGCTGATTCTCCAGGAAGCCATTAATTGTATGTCTTCATTATGGGTCTGGTGGTATTCTGAACATCCATGTTGAGATGTCAACTGAGGTTGTGATAAAACAAAAAAAAAAAAAACAAAAGTGTTTAGGTGACCATATTGTTTAGACTTTGTAGGTGTGGATGCCTGCCATATGCGGAAGCAGATGCTCAGGCCTTCTGGCTTTTACAAACTGTCTGCCACCTCTTCCGTGATGCTTCCTGGTTTTTATGTGCAGGATGCTCACTGCTGATGTAGCAGTTGGGACATGATCATCTAGGACTCCAGTAGTGAGTTTCTCTCTGCACCTGAGCAGTTGAGAATTTCTGTATTGTCCTGAAAAAGCTGCGAAGAAGTTTCTTTGGTGGGAGGTTAGGGTGACACTCACCTGTGGATTTAAGGACAAACACTTAGGATGGAATTGGGAATTATACTGGCTTCGGGAACTGAGAGCAGTTAAGTTCTCCACTAGTGTCCATGATCTCATCAACCTTTCACACACTTTTTAATCCAACATGTGTGCTTTTGTTTTATATTTTCTGAATGACGTGTGACCTCCGGTGAGATATTTGAATTGTTTTGTTTCTCCTGACTGTCTTTGTACTTTGTGCTTTTAAAATAATTCAACTTAAAATATTGTCTGTTAACTTCAATATCTGGCTTCCTTGAGGAAAGTTTTGCTAATTTAAATTTTTTATACCCTTTGCAAATGGGTGATATCTTGCTTCCTTACAAGGGTCATAGTTATCTTTGTAAATTTCAATATTCTCGATGCTACAGTGCAGCAACATGGGAATAAAATTTCTGCCCTTTCGGGTGTTTGCTTTTGCCAGCTTCTACAGTTGTTCACTCATTTCCTAATGTGGCAGTCTATATTTGTTGTTATGGTTACTTCAGTCACTGCTTGTGATTTTCTTCCATATGCACCAATAAAGTATCCAGCCTCTACCTCTCTATGTCTGTCTCTGTCTGTCTTTCTGGTTCTCTCTTATTGTCTTACAAAAGTCTCTTCCTTTTCCACTTGTATAGAAGATCTGAAGAAATCATCTAGAGGCAAAACTTTAAAAAAAAAATGTCTTTCAGGGGGATGCTTACTTCAGGACTACCTAATAATGTACACCTTTGAAAGTGCCATTTGCCATCTCTTTTTTACTTCTTTTCTTTTTCTAACTTATGGCTTATCTCTCATCTGTAACTAGTATCAATGTCTCATGTACCAAAGATGGTTAAAAAACATACCTCTGTACATTTTGCATAGATGCACAGTTTTGTTTTTTTTTTTTAAATGGAGTCTAGCTAAAGACAGAGAGGTCCTTGGTAGAGGAGCACACAGCCAAAAGTAATCGTGGCAATTGTTTGAGGAAAGAGAATTTATTTACTTCTACTTACTTCACTGGACTTTGGTTTTATGATCTTCTTTGAAACTGTTACTGTAGTTCTATCATTTTTCATAGTTACTCTCAAGAGGAGAAGGTGATGGTGAGAGCAGAGTGTAAGATTCTACAAATACTGCTGTGTGACATTCAGCCCCTCACCCAAAAGAAGCATTTCTTCCATACCTCAAGAATTTGCTTAGTTTAAAGATTTCCTCTATTTTTTTTTTCAATAATTTCATTTTTCTGCTTGTCTGTGGAGGTCCCTGCACTCTATTTCAGGATTTCATTTTAGGCTCTTAGATCCTAAAAACAGTATGTCTGTGAAAGTCCTCATAGGGAGACATCAAATGTATCACTTTGATCTTTTTATGACTATAAAACAGTCACTATTTTTATCCTGAAGTGTTACTGTTAGTGTTACTGACAGCTAAATCGTTGTCTCTTCTAGGTGATTTAATAATTTGTCATTTGATTTGATTTTTGATTTTTAGCATTTCATTTCTATTGAAGCATTCTACCATCTTTTTTCTTCATCATAACATGCCCTTCAATATATATTTTGAAGGATTATTTTTTCTCATTTTCAACTTTTCCACTGAGATTATCTTAAAATGTTGGTTTATTTTCTTTATTTGGATTTTTATTTTAGAGCAGAGCTATTGGTGTGTGTGTGGGGGGGTGAGTAATGCTCTGTCCACCTCAAACATATTTAAATCTATCTTTCTCTGTCTCTGTATTAATCTTTTCCCCTATCCTTCTGTTCTTTCATTTATAAAAACCTTCTTTTGTCTACATTTCACCTTAACAATTTCAATCTTCCCATTTTTTGAAGGCGAATTATCATAACTGACTAAAAATACATAAAATATCATCAGGAAAACTTTATTTGCAACAAATGGTTATCCTTATAGAAGACCGCAACCAATCTAAGACCACAACAAAATGTAAAAGCTGTGGAGCCCAGTCCCAATGGGTCCATATACAAAACACTCCATTTCCTAAGGCTCAGAAAACACTAAATAAGAGAAAGAGGAAACACTGTAAGATCCAGAGAATACAAGAGTTTACTTTGAGATTGTTTCTCCCAAATGTCAGAATTTATATCATTTGTTTCAAAAACATCAACTTAACTGTCCGTTGTGAGCTGAGCTGATGACACCAATGAACATGACAATGAACTGGAAGGGAAAAAGTCCATGAAGTCTCAACCCTATGCAGAAAACTCGAGGCAACTAATTAAAGAACACACCCATTTCTTGTCCAATGGCAAAAGTTGGTTTTGAAAACATACATACTCTTTGCATTATATGGGTTGAACATGTTATATTTGGGAATATGTATATATATATGTATATGTACATGTACATATATGTATATGCACATATACATATATATGTATATATATCCATATGTATATATATATATATATATATGGAATTTGAAGCAGAGTAAGGAGAGATATATGAGGATTTAGAAGGAGAAAAGATGGGGGGAATGCTGTAATTAAATTGTAATCACATAAACAGGAGAGAAAGGTTGTGCTGAAACAGGTTGAGGAGACATATAGATCAGCCCCATTTCTGGTGAAGCTTATCAGTCAGGATTTCACACACTTAGAAATGCTTTCAGTATAATTGGCAAAGGAAAACATGAATCATTTCAGTGACTTATCATGTCTTCTTTTTGTCACTGCACACAAAGGAACATCTTTAATTTTACTATATTACTTCTGTTTGCTTTATTCTTGAGTCATCCAGCTCATTTTACTAAAATATTACATCGATTAACTCTGTCTTCTTATTCCTTACTTCAGCCTTATCTTCACATTCATTTGAGTATAAGAAAAATTTCATGAAATAGAAATATCCACAACCTCTCCAGCATGTGTTGTCACTTGAGTTTTTCATCTTGGCCATTCTGATGGGTGTAAGATGATATCTCAGGGTTGTTTTGATTTGTATTTCCCTGATGGCTAATGAGGATGAGCATTTCTTTAAGTGTTTCTCTGCCATTCGATATTCCTCTGTCTAGAATTCTCTGTTTAGCTCTGTTCCCTTTTTTTTAATTGGATTACTTGGTTTGCTGCTTTTTAGCTTCTTTTGTTCTTTGTATATACTGGATATTAGTCCTCTGTCAGATAAAGGGTTAGTGAAGATTCTTTCCCAGTCTGTAGGAAGACGTTTGGTTTTGATGATGGTGTCCTTTGCTTTACAGAAGCTTTTCAGTTTCATGAGGTCCCATTTATTGATTGTTGCTCTTAGAGTCTGTGCTGTTGGTGTTCTGTTCAGGAAGTTGTCTCCTGTGCCAATGAGTTCTAGGCTGTTCCCCACTTTTTCTTCTAACAGCTTTAGAGTATCTGGTTTTATGTTGAGGTCTTTGATCCACTTGGACTTTAGTTTTGTGCAGGGTGATAAATATGGATCCATTTTCATTTTTCTGCATGTAGACATCCAGTTGGTCCAGCACCATTTGTTGAAGATGCTGTCTTTTTTCCATTGAATGGATTTGGCTTCTTTGTCAAATATCGAGTATTCATAGGTGTGTGGGTTTATTTCTGGGTCTTCTATGCGGTTCCATTGATCCTCCTTTCTGTTTCTATGCCAATACCATGCAGTTTTTATTACTGTTGCCCTGTAGTACAGCTTGCGACTCTCTTAATGCATTGTTTTGCTGTTCTCCGAAATAAAAAACATTAGTCATAGCCTGAGTTATTCTGAATCTTATTCCACGTGTGGTTGGTTTGTCTTTCTATTTTCGTTTTTCACTCTCTTAATATTTATCTTATTCAAATGCGTCTATTCGCTGTGAATATTGCTTTCCTTTGCTTCAATGATTAAGCTGTGAAAAAGAAATCATGTTGTTGTTAATCATATTGTTTTTCTTTTCAAAAGGTAGCAGATTTATAACTAAGGTGGGCTTATAAAAAAGTATCTTGAAAACCTCATCAAACACCATATATGAGAAAAATTAATAACTGCTTTACTGCCCATTTTTAGAAATCTCCCTTGCCTGAAAGAAGTTCAAAGTAAGACGTAGTCTGCTGTAGCTATTAATTATAACATTTCACATCAAAACAGAAGGGTGACATCTCCATTTCATCACTGTTTTGTTTTATGGTGAGGATTATCGGGCTTGAGTCCTTTAGCTCTCTGGCTGCTGTCTCTTAAAGCCTCTGCCGTCCTTGTTTCTTAAAATACCAGCTGGAGGTTTACTAGGTACTAGTCTATACCAGGGACCAGCTAGACATCCTCATGGCTTCTAACGCACACTGTCACTTAACACAGGGTTTTACTTAGCTCCACCAATTGCCTCATGACCTTCCAACCAACAGTTCTTGCTGTAATTGAAATTTTGCAGGACTCTGAGGTGGAAGACGCAAGCCAGGCTTGTACATGTGTAGAATTCCAATTAACGGTCTAGAGGAAGCAACAAAAAAATGCAGGAGCCGCCAATCAGCAGAATGCACTTATTACTAGTTTTCTAAAGACAGTCAGCATAACAGTATCCTTATGTTTTTTTCCACTTGGCAACTGTCTATGAAGACCCGACCACCTTCTTTATTTATGCCCCCACACAATGCTTGAGCCAGAATGTGCGTATCTGCAAACTTTCCTCATAGCTTCTGGGACAATCTGTAAATATAACACTTATTAAATCATGGTGCAATGTAATTAATTTTAAGAAGCTCAGATTTTAGCTTCTGGTCAATTGAAAGGGTCCAGAAACGATTCAATCTTTTTTTTTTTTTTTACTTTGTTTCCACCTTGTCTATCTAATGTGCAGCCAAGTGAAGACTCATTACATTGAGCCATTTTTCTCAGTCCTTTTCCATTGACCAGGTGTGTGAACAAGCAGCCTAAGAGTGGTTATCTGCTGAAAAGAAACAGAGAGACTGTTTCACACGAAGGGTGATAAACGAGCTAATATGTAATGTATGTTCATTTTTATACGGGTAGGGACAATAGGATGTGACCTTGGGATGTGAAGGGCAGTTATATTCTACGGGAAAGGAGACCCATTTGCTAAGCTAATTGCACTTTTACTCAATGTGTAAAACGTGTTGTTAAAATAAATGCTATTTTTATAGAGTGATAGAAAAATAAATATTGTTAAGATTCTAAGACAGAAAGAGATGGCTTATATTTTTAAAAGAATAGGGTACACTTTCTATTAGTGTTTTTAGTGTACACTCGAGAGATGAGGTTGAGTTGTGGACTTGAGTAGAATTGTCGTTTCTATGGGAAGAGTAAGTGTAGAGCAGAGTGGACATAAACAAGATAGAAATGCTTTTTGTGTATGGGATTGTGTGTGTGTGTGTAACAGGAGAGGAGAGCAAGTAAAATCTTAAGTAAATTCTTTTATTATTATTATTAATTACACTTTATTCACTTTTTATCCCCCATAAGCCCCTCCCTTCTCCCCTCCCGATTCCACCCTCCCTCACCCTTCTTCACGCATGCCCCTCCCCAATTCCACTGATAGGGGAGGTCCTCTTCTCCTTTCTTCTGATCTTAGTCTATCATATCACATCAGGAGTGGCTGCACTGTCATCTTCTGTGGCCTGGTAAGGCTGCTCCCCTCTCTGGGGGAAGTGATCAAAGAGCAGGCCAATCAGATTATGTCAGAGGCAGTAAGGGAGCATCCGACTGGGGAAACGGCCCAGCAGTTAAGAGTACTTGTGTAAGCATGAGGAGCTGAGTTAAAATACCCAGTATCTATGTCAAATGTCAGAAATGTCCACATGCATGCCTTTCACCCATTACACTAGAAATAGACAAGATCCTCTCAGGGGCTTGTGGGCCTTGTATATATTCCCAGGTTCATTGAGAAACATTTCTTTAAGGGAATATCGAGAGTGATAGAGCAGAACACCTAACCGCCTCCTCTGGCCTCTGAGGCCAAACAGCCCTATGCACTATGCACTTTTATATACATGTACAATTACACCCAATACATATACCACACACACACACACACACACACACACACACACACTCAGAGAGAGAGAGAGAAACACTGCCACACAAAAACATACTATTATGATCACAGAACCAATAAATACACAATGCATTGAATTATGTGCAAATAAAAAACTAAATATGTATCTGAGTTAAAGTCTCCAGCTTTCCTGAATATCCAGTCTTCATATTTGTCTTCAATTACAGTGATTGGCATACATAGCGAATCAGTAGTGATGTTGTGGGAAACACAGCCAGTCACGGATTTGAAAATCTTTTGAAAATTATGATGTAAATATGATATATCATAGAAGTGTGATATATTGCCAAATTTATTTAATACCTTATTTTTTAATTTTATGTTTAAATATGTACAAACAACAAATATCTAGAAATGAAAATATTGACAAATGAATATGACAGGGAAATGTGTTTAATTCAAAAAGGGCTGATCATTTTATTAAAATGTGTTTGTACTGATTTTGAGTTTTCGCAATTATTCTTATTTTATTTTATTTTTTATATTAATTACAGTTTATTTACTTTATATCCCAGCTGTAGCCTCCTCCCTTATTCCCTCCCAATCCCACTCTCCCTTTCTCATCTCCTCTCTAAGTCCACTGATACGGGAGGTCCTCCTCCCCTTCCATCTGACCCTAGCTTATCAGGTTTTGGTTTTTATAACATACTGAAATTAGAAGTTCCATGATGAATAACATGCTAACTATTATCCAATCTGTTATATGTCCCTAGAATTCAAAGCAACTGTTTACAGAAAGTAAGGGCACCTGGGAGCAATATTTTTGCACCTCCTCTCTATTCCACACACCTGATCCTTTCATAGTATTCTCAGCTAACCTAAATGGATTGACAGACTATAAAGATGTTTCCTAACTTGCTCATAATTTACCTGTTAGTAACCTCATTCTTTTTATATGCCACCAGGCCTCAACAACAGCCTAAGGCTAAGAGGAATATGTGGGTTTACAACATGCTATGCGCTGGATTTCAGTATCCTAATCTTTTCTGATTATCATTGCATCCATAATTACAAGAAAACAGGTACACACCAGCTTACACTGGTTGCTCCGGGCACAATACCAGAGATAACAAATAACATCACCAATATATTGTTGGCAACAAATGTATCTTTCTTGCTTTTTTTTTTTTTTTATGAACTCCATCTCCTTGCCTGAAGTTTTGGTAAGCTCTGAGAGTATTTATTCTCTGAGGCCAGGTTGAATGCTCATATCTGTAACATGTGTTTTGTTTTGTTTTGTTTTTGTTTTTCCTCACGAAGGGTCAAGCACAAAAAAAGGATCATAATCTATGTGCACCTGTCAGGTCATAGAGAACATTATAAGATCTTGTGTTCCACTGACCACAGCACACCTCTAAACTGGATTAAATAATGCACATCTCAGATGCATGTGCAGCTAAAATGACTATGGGCAAGGAGATCTTCATTGTAGAGAGAAGGAAGACAATTAGGAACAGACAATTTGGTTCTGACCCTCTCTGTGCCTCATTCACTCAAGAAAACATATCCAATGTATCTTCTGGAACAGCTGAGTGAGCACCCACAAAATAAGATTATGCGCACCACTAATTGGAAATAGAATCCAATAGCACACTATTTTAGTTAATGCTTTGAGAATAGTACTAGAATTTTAACATTTTTATTTATTGATACAATGTATGCATTTATTTTATATAAAACATTATCTCAGTAAATAGTAACTCACATGGCTATGCAGATCTAAGTAACACATATTACAATACAAATCTAACTCTGTAGTGAAAATACTTAAAACCTATGTGGTTATTTATGTCTTAGTTACTTCTCTAGCATTAGTGTTAAAAATACCGTGACCAAGGCAACTTATTGAACAAAACAGTTTATTTTAAGCTTATTGTTCTGAAAGATCAGGCTCCATCATGATGGGCACAAAATAGCAGCAGGTGCAGACACAACAATGGGAGCAGCAGCCTAGAGCTTACATCTTGAACAGCAAAAGAAAAGCGTAGAGCAAACAGGAACTGGTTTGAACCTTTTTGAAACTTCAAAACCCACCTTCAGTGAGTGGCACAACTCCTAAATCTACCCAAACAGGACCACCAATGTAGATCAGGTATTCAAATGGTGTCTATGGAGACCAGCCTCATTCAAACCACCACACATCTGCCATTTTCTCCTATATCCACTACATTTTCCAAGATTTCACCAACTTACTCCTCCTAGCTGACTGATATCATAGGACTTCTGACTGGTGTACCTTCACATCTCCATCTTCACCACCCCTGGCCATTATAAGTAAATTCTCTGCTTTGAGAAACTCAACTTCTTTTTTTTTCTTTTGCATTTTTCTGTTTCATTTATTTATTTATTTGTTTGTTTATTTATTTATTTATCTAGTTATTTAAATTTATTTTTTCATTAATTACAGTTTATTCACTTTGTATCCCCCCATAAGACCTTTCCTCCTCCCCTCCCGGTCCCACTCTCCCTACCCCTTCTTTGCACATGCCCCTCTCCAAGTCCACTGATAGGGGAGGTCCTTCTCTCCTTCCTTCTGATCTTACTCTATCAGATCACATCAGGAATAGCTGCATTATCATCTTCTGTGGCCTGGTAAGGCTGCTCTCCCCTCAGGGGAAGGTGATCAAAGAACAGGCCTATCAGATTATGTCAGAGGCAGTCCCTCTTCCCATTACTATGTAACCCACTTGTACACTTGGACACTTGTAAACTTGTACAACCACTCTGGAAATCAATCTGGTGCTTTCTTTCTCGGGCAACTAGGAATAACACTTCCTCAAGATCCAGCCATACCACTCCTAGGTATATAGCCAAAAGGGACTCAAGTACACAATAAAGACATTTGCTCAACCATGTTTGTAGCAGCTTTATTTGTAATAGCTAGAAGCTGAAAACAACCCAGATGCCCCTCAACTGAAGAATGGATGCAGAAATTGTGGTACATCTACACAATGGAATACTACTCTGCAATGAAAAATAAGGAAATCATGAAATTTGCAGGTAAATGGTGGGACCTGGAAAGGATCATCCTGTCACAGAAGCAGAAAGACACACATGGTATATGGTATATACTCACTCATATAGACATATAACATAGGATAAACCTACTAAAACCTATATATCTTAAAAAAAACTAATTAAGAGAGAGGACCATGACTAAAATGCTCAATCTCCATCCCGAAAGGCAAAGAGGAAGGACATCAGAAGAAGAAGAAAACAGGAAAAAACCTAGGAACCTGCCACAGCGGGCCTCTGAAAGGCTCTGCCCTGCAGACTATCAAAGCAGACACTGAGATTTATGGCCAACTGTTGGGCAAAGTGCAGGGAATCTTATGTAAGAAGTGGGAAATAGTAAGATCTGGAGAGAACAGGAGAACCCCACAAGGAGAGCAACAGAACCAGAAAATTTGAACACAGGGGTCTTCCCAGAGACTCATACTCCAACCAAGTACCATGCATGGAGATAACCTAGAACCCCTGCACAGAAACACAACTTCTTTAGGTACCATATATAAGTTTAATCAATATGTGTTTGTGTTTCTGTGCTTGCATATTTAACTTGATAGAACTTCCTCCAATTTCCACATCATCACAGATAACAGGATCCTCTACTTTTATGCTATTCTTTTTACTGTGTATCACTATTAAAAATGACATTATTGCCAGTTGTGGTGGTACACACACACACACACACATACACACCCCAAATCCCTCTCTCAAAAAATAAAATTTTTCAAGTGTGTATTGTGTACCCATGCATGTGCAAGCACATATATATATGCTTGCCCTGGCATCCATGGGAAGGTCAGAAAACAGCTTGTAGAAATCACTTTTCTTCTTCTATCATGTTGGTTCAAACTACCAAACTCAGGTAGTCAGGCTTGATGGTACTTAGCTTTATCCACTAAGCCATCTCATCGACCCCCATATATCACACTTTTTATTCATTTCATCTACTGATAGACCACTAAATTAATCTCATACTTTGATTATTATGAATAATGATGCAGTATATACAGGCATACAAATACATATAGCTTTTCTACTCTGAAAAAAAAAAAAAAAAAAAAAACAACTTTCTTTCAGGTCCTTTGGATGTAATCTCACAAGTGAGATTGCTGAATCCCACCCAGTAGTTCTAACATCTTGAGGACTCTCTGCCCGGCTTTTCATAACAATGCAGTTTACATTTCTGCCAACATCGAGCAAATGTTCCTTTTTCTCTCCATCCTCCTTGTGACAAGCGAACTATAGCTATTCATTTGGATGGCAGGCATTCTGATATATGAGGTGACGCCGCGTGTGGTGTTAATTTGTATTTCTCCGACGATGCGTGCTGGTGAACATTTTCTCTGTACTTATTAAATGTTTCTGTGTTTGGAGCTGGGGTGTGTTAAGTACTTGCTCATGTCCTTGTCTCCTGGGTTAAGCAAGGGCAGCCTGGTGCATATTCCTTCCATCTCTGATGTAGTAAATAGTAAATTTGCATCACAAGAAGCGATTGGAAGCTTGACATTTAGGTGTTTCCTGTCTGGGTCTCAGGTACAGGTTCCTCCCAGGGGAAAGCAAAGGTGTCCTAGTCCTTGTCTTCTTTTCTTGTGTGATTCCTTCTCTTGCTGTCTTGGAATTGATGAGCTGTAAAACTGGCCTCCACACTTAGGTAGGAGGCTAGCAAAGGCACTTCTACTTTTCTCTGCAGCCTCATTCATTCTGGATGATTCCAGACCTGGAACAAGGCATTCGAATAGAAATAAGATATGAGCTATGCACATTTAATTTTAAATTCAACAGGTATATTCTAAAACAAAGTATCACATGAAACCTTAAGCCACTTTTCACTCTGAAGTCACACACCAGCTCATACCAGTCATGCTCTGTGTGCTTCTGGGACACATATGATTAGTACCTACCAACTACATAGTTAGTGTTTAAAATATTGGTCTTTGGCAGGGGAAGCTAGAAGAAGTTGCAGATACTTGGATTACTTTCTATTTAATGTACTAATAAGGTACAGCATGGCATGTAAGAGCATGAAAGAGGAACTATATCCTAGATTTTATGTGCTACCTTAAGCCTCATCTTTTTTTTTTTTTTTTTTTTTTTTTTTTTTTTTTTTTTTTTGTTCTCAGGTCAGCAAGCCTGCTAAAAAGTCAAAAAAGAAAAAAGAAAAGAAAGAAAGAAACTCACATTTTGCTCTGGCAAACAACATACTCTTCTTACATTCTACTAGATGTCTGATCTCCAGCAAAAGCCAAGCTACCTTCTTTTCACAAAAGCTACTGACAAGTAGATTGTGCACAATTAAGGGCCCAGAGTATCTCAAAACAATCTATAAGGAAAATTCAAGATATCTTTCAACTGAGACAGAATTTTTCCACATTGAGTATTGCCTCTTGTGCTTTCATTTCCCATGTGCTGTTAACCTCTCTACATCTTTCCCTTAAAAGATCTTTCCTTCCTTCTCATATTATGCCTCTCTGCTAGTTTCCTAAATACTGCAAACATTACCTCCCCCATATACATGTACGTATGAAGCCAAGGACTACACATAATAAAAAACATGTATTATGTCATTGTATTAATTAGTAGATTGCTCATTCATTTATATTCTAAATATCTAACAATATTTTTCAGTTGTATTGTGATGCTATCGTGTGTGATTCTAAACAGGAAAAGAGAAAATTATTTGGCAGCCAAAAAAATAAATGTTCTAGTTAATGATGTTTTAAAGTGTGATAATCATTGTCACCATATTTGATTAAGTATTTTACAGAAAAACTATTGGCATCCTACTCAGTATCAAACATCAAGAAAAGAAATGTGAATATCTGCAATTTACACTGCAAACACATCTTATTTTTAAAGTAAAGGAGTCACACTCTGTGTTCCATGATAAAGTAACTCACTCTAGCATTACTGAAACTTAAGCTTTAAAATTCTGACCAAGATTTCCATGGGAATATGTAAGTCTTATTTTGACTTTTCCTGCCAACAGTGAGTTATAGAAGAATGTGAAGAATACATGCATAAGACAATATGAAGTGATCTCTAAGGCCTACTCTGTACTCTAAACTCAACCAGAATTTGTCAGAATTTTTCTCCAGGACTGGAAAAGTATAAGAAAGATGGAGGGGAAGAAAAAGGGAAGGAGGCAGAGAGTTAGGTAAGAAGAAAGGGCAGGTGGGAGGAAGGGAATGGGAGAAATGAGGAGGTAAGAGAAAGAAAGAAGGAAGGAAGGAAGGAAGGAAGGAAGGAAGGAAGGAAGGAAGGAAGGAAGGAAAAGGAAAGAAGGAAGGAAGGAAGGAAAAGGAAAGAAGGAAGGAAGGAAGGAACGAAGGAAGGAAGGAAGGAAGAAAGAAAGGAAGGAAGGAAATTGGGTCAGAATTTATTTACTTGAATATGAGCTGTAACCGTTACTAATCCCAGCATATTAGACAATCTATCGAAAAGTAATTATTGCTTGACCCCATTATTTATAAAGCAGTAATAAATTAATCAATGGAATTAGACCAGAATTTTCATCTCTGATAGATGAACAAATGACTCAGATTTTTTAAAAGTAATATCTCATGCATTTCAGACTGGGCTCCAAATCATATATATATAAGAAAGGATAACTTTGGACTTCTCATCTTTCTGCCTGTATCTCCTGTCTGCTGAGACTGTAGGTATGAACCACTAACTACTATGTACCACTTATGCCATGGTATAGTAGGGGGCATATGACTCAGGGCTTCACACACAGTGACCAAACATTTAGTACCTTAGTTACATTCCTTGTCCTTAGAATGCCTTGACATATAGGAAACAGAGAGCAAAATTTTAGTAATAGTGTTTTTTATTACCATTAATGTAATTATCTAATAGTTTCTAAATATAGTATCAAATTTATAATATATGTATATATATTTAATGTATGTTTAAATGTATATCAACCATAATTCTCAATCTTAAATTTGCTTCAGTTTTCTGTTTTTTCTTCTCAATGTAGTTTATTCAGGAACCTTGAACAATCTTCTGACCCTGGGGAAAGCCAGCCCACAGCTTAAATAGCCTCTGGGTAGCCAACTCCAGCGTGCCACGTGGGCAATGCAGATAGGTTCACATACACGGAAGCAAGCCAGATCCTCAGCCTTAGCCAAATATGGAGTTGTTTGTGACAGAGAGCGCTCACCATCGGGAAGGTGGA
>REGO01000023.1:1674739-1704678 GCA_010120015.1 Rhombomys opimus | reverse complement strand
CACAGGGGTCTTTCCTGAGACTGATACTCCAACCAAGGACCATGCATAGAGATAACCTAAGACCCCTGCACAGATGTAGCCCATGGCAGTTCAGTATCCAAGTGGGTTCCGTTATAATAGGAATAGGGACTGTCTCTGATCTGAACTGATTGGCCTGTTCTTCACTTACCTCCCCCTGAGGGGAGAGCAGCCTTACCAGGCCACAGAAGAAGACAATGCGGCCACTCCTGATGAGACCTAATAGACTAGGATCAGAAGGAAGAAAAAGAAGACCTTCCCTATCAGTGGACTTGGGAAGGGCATGCATGCAGAGGGTGGAGGAAGGGAGGGATTGGGACGGGAGGAGAGAGGGAACCACAGGGGGGATACAAAGTGAATAAAGTGTAATTACTAAATAAAAACAAAACAAACAAACAAACAAAAAACAGAACTGTTTTAGCTATCCTAGGCTTTTTTATTTTTCCATATGAAGTTGAAAACTGTCCTTTCAAGATTTGTAAAGAATTGCATTGGAATTTTGATGGGGATTGCATTGCTCTGTATATTACTTTCATGGGATGGTCATTTTTACTATGCTAATCTTGCTGATACATGAGTGTTATTTATTATTAATATTTAATATTGATTTATCTTTTAGTTAAACAGCAGTTAGTCCTAAACCAGCTGTATACCCAAAGAACCACACAAAGACTATGACTTATTTAATTAACCTAGAGCACAATGCTGTGCAATAAGTACCCCATACTAAAACTCTAAGCCCACATAGCTTCCTCCCATTCAGATTTCCCACATTACACTTGCTTTTAGTCATATCTTAGGTCCTATTCATCTCTCCTGGTGGTTCCAAGTCCTGTCCTCTCTGATCTCTCTTCCTGACTCCCCCCACTGGCTTCTTTTTCTTCCCCTCTGGACCAGAATGCCCCACCCTATTCTCTCTATTGGTCAACATTGGTTGGTTGTGTTATTGACAATACAGAGAACAAATGGTGTCATGTTTATACAAACTTGAGACAGGTGATGCTTGAATTAATATTACAGTGCAATGTCCAGATTGAAACCAGATAGTGAAGTAGAGAAATCAGCATTTGAATGAACAAGGGTAAATTGTATACATTCCACAAGAACATTATACCACCCCATGAGTATAGGTGATCTTTCTATCTTCTGATATGTTTTTTCCAATTTCTTTTTTCAAAGACTTCATGTTTCATCATACAAGTCTTATTTGCTTGGTTAGAGTTATCTAAAGATATTGTTGCTTCCCTACTTTCTTTGTCATTTGTATAAAGAAGCACTACTTTTTTGAGTTAAATTTTATATCATTCCTTTTTGTTGAAAGTATTTATCAGATATGAGAGCACAGTCATGGAATCTTTAGGGTACCATGTGTATATTGTCACATCATCTACAAATAATAATACTTTGACTTCTTCCTTTGTAATTTGTATCCCCTTGTTCTTCCTCTGTTTTCCTATTGATCTTGCTAAAAGATTAAATACTATATTGAATAGCTAGGAAGAGAATGAACACCTGTCTTGTTCCTGATTTTAGTGGAATTGCTTTAGGTTTCATTTAACTTGGCATTGGGTACATGTTTACTGTGAATTTGCCTTTATTACGTGGAGGTATTTCCCTTGTTGAAAACTGACAGAGGCCTTTTCTGAGTCTAATGAAATGACCATGTATGTTTCTTTCTTTCAGATTGTTTATAATGGATTACATTGACTGATTTTCATATGTTGAACCATCTCTACATCTCAGGGATGAAGCCTACTTGATCTTCATAGATGATCGTTTTGATGTGTTACTTGTATTTTATTGAGTAATTTTAAGGAGTATTTTAGCATCCATATTTATAAGGGAAATTGGCCTGTAATTCTTTTTACTTGTTGAGTATTTTGTTTGAGTATCGGGTTAACTACAGTCTCATCAAATGAATTTGGCAATTTTCCTTCTGATTTTTGTTTTGTTTTGTGGAATAATTTGAGGAGTATTGGTGTTACCCCTTCTTTGAAAGTCTGGTAGAATTCTGTACAAAACCTTTCAGGTTCTATTTTTTTAGGTTTTCTTTGTTGTTGTTCAGAGAATTTTAGTGACTGCTTCTATTTCACCAGGGGTAATAGGCCTATTTACATTGTTTGTCTGATCTGGATTTAACTTTGGTAAATAGTACCTATTGAGAAAAATGATCCTTTTTATTATTATTATTTCCCAGTTGGTGGAGTACAGTTTTTTTTTCAGAATATGTTTGTATCATTTCTAGAGTTTTTAAGCTATTATTACTATGTTGTTTTGCCCCCTTTTCATGTTTAATTTTGTTAATTTGAATATTCTCTCTGTGTAGTTAGTTTGGATAAGGATTTGTTTTTGTTGATATTCTCAAAGAACCAGCTCTTTGTTTCATTGATTCCTTGTACTATTCTCTTTGTTTCTTTCTTATTGATTTCAGCCCCCAGTTTGACTATTTCTTGCACTCTACTCATTGTGGGTGTGATAGCTTCTTTTTGTTGTAGGTTTCCTCTTTGATATCACAGTCCCATTTCACGTTCTGTATCCTCCTTCACAGCATCCATACTATCACTATAGTTATCTACTGTAACTATATACTACACACTTCTCAATATCCACCTAGTGATATGGTGTGTTTATTTCTTAACTAATACTTCCATTGTACTTTTAAATGATGTATCCATCCATCCATCCATCTATCTATCTACAAAGGTTGCATATTTACAAAAGAGATATAATTCTCCAGGGAAATTTTTATCATCTTGAAACCAAAAATTGCCATGGGAACAGGGATTAGGTAAAACCCCAAAATATGTGAGTACTGCTATTAAGTTCTTCTCTGCCCCATGATTAATCTCTTTTTCACTCCCACAAGAGGTGCTAAAAACTCAAATATATATATCAAACTTTTGCTTCAATCCTATCAGAAATCCTTATTCAGGTGATATTTAGCACTTTTTTCAAAGTTTCCTTTTTAAACCCTTTTTAACCTCTTTTTTTTTTAACAAGAACAAAAACAAACAAACAAAACCTCCCTGTTCAGTAAAAATACAATAAAAGAAAAAATCTTTGATGCCCTCTGATTCTGAGACTGAGAATTTCTGAGTTCCCGGAGCACATAAATTTCTTATAAATTCCCAGATGAACCAGGAATAATATATTAGAAACAAACAATAACTAAGCTGCTTTGGGTTTTGGTTTGATTTCTGAAGGTCTCCAGAGCGATATTGATTGCTTTGTTTCATAAGGGTATTGAATAGTTGTCATGTGTACTGCATATTAGAGTAAGTGTTGTAAAGAGCTTAGGCAAATTAATTTAATATGAAATATGTACATATTAATAATGGAATATGCCTGTGAATGAATAACTATTCTGTTTGCATCAACAAGTAAGATGCTTTTCTTAACACTGTCAATTCTATAAAGAGTGAAATTGTCAAATTCACATGTACTTTTCAAAATTAAAAAAATTGTCATTTTAAGAGGTTACCATATTAAAAGAAAAACTTAGGTTTAATTTGTTATAGGTTTCTAGTTCAGTAATGGCAAACAAAATGATAAATACCTTTCCTATCCTGATGTTTTGCCCCATTATTTTGACTCCTTAAATTTTATTAGCAAAGTAATACATTTATGAAAGAGAGAAGGTAGAAATAGTAAATGACATACAGCTAACTGGTTCTTTCAAACAGAGTTGTTGCTAGCTAAGATATGTCCAAGTGCATAATTCAGAAGAGGATATAAGTCAACCCAAGAGCAAATGAAGAAAAGATGTGTTTGTCAGCTGATGTGAGAAGGCAATGATGGATCTACTCAGAAGCTTCAGAGAGAATGAAGATACAGCAAGCAGATCAATCCACCTAAAACACAATTGGGGATGGATGAAGATTGGCCAGAATCAAACCCGGAGTGAGAAATGAAACATGATTAAACATGGGCTGAACAGCTAAGAAGATACCATTAGAAGATGCTGTGGGCAACTCAAAATGCTGAGAATAAATGACATCTCTAAATGAAACATCCATATTACCTTCTCTAAGGCCCATAACATATCATAGAAAGGGAGTCATGATTGGAAGGGGTGAAAAGTTCTATTATTTTTTTTTTCTAAAAGACATGGACCGTGTAATCACGAATGAATAGTAACTATGGTTACCTGCACAAGACCTGAAAAAAATAAAAATAGAAGCATAGTAGCATGGAAACTATTTTAGGAGAGAAGAGGGCCAGTAAGAGAGTGATGAGAAATAGTCATGCAGATAAATGTGCTGTCAGCATACATTAAAAATAACAATTTCTGGATATTCTAAAAAAAAAAAATCAGTGCTACATTGTTAATAGTGGTCACATAGTGTGATGTGATTTCATGTGGCTTTTGCTATAGGCTTTATGTTTTGCATATTATTTATGCTTAATATGACTTATTAGCAAAGGGTTTTATGCTTACTTTCTTTATTAATTTTGAAGACTTAAAAACCACTGTAAAATTATTAAATTTTATTTAGCCTATTTTTCCCAACCTATACTTAACTTCTCAGCACACCTAGTATTTTTTTTCTTGAGATTAATGTTTCTTTGGAGAACATAATAGGTCACATGGTTCTAATGAGTCTATCAAAAACGATGATTAAGTAGCTCCTTGAAAACACTGCAGACATTAACTACATAGAGAATATCACGGTTCTGTTCCATGTTAATATGGAAAATTTTGGTTTTTCTGTCTCCTGTGAATCAAAAGAACACTGAAAAAAATTGTCAATGCTCTTCTATATGCAAGGAGGCGCCTGGCACACTTCATTGGGAGAAGTAAATGTCTAATTAATTAATCCATGACACAGTGTACAAGTTTCCAGTTATCAAAAAAATGTAAATTAAAGTAAAATACAATTATCTGCCTCTGAACGGAACAGTTTTAAAGGATAATAGTTGCATGAATATAGAGTTGAGCAGTCAAGTACATTGCTTGTGGGAGTACACACTAGAGGCAACTCTCAGCAAAACAATTTCCATGAAGTGAAATTATTCCTGCTCATACATCATAAGAAAATCAAGACTATAGAGACATTGCTTAGTTACAAAGATGATCATTCTAAGAAATACGAAATAATGGTCCATTTTCAAAAGTGCTTATGAGTAGCTTAAGTCCATCTTCAAGTGAACAGGAAAACTCTGGGCATTTGCCAACAATGCTCATCTAGCTAACTCCCTCAAACTAAAATTAGAGTAGAAAATTAATGAAAGCCAAGCTTGCCTGCCGAGGTGACAAGGCTATGAAACTGATAAGTTTTAAAACAGGCAAGAACCCACACATGGTTCTTTAAAATAAACGGTAAATGTAAATGACAGATGGGAAGATAAAGCCCAGATAATGTGAAAGATTGAACCTTCCTGATTAATCATCCATTGAGGAAAGGGAGTTGTGAACACTCTTCTCACTGTTCTGTGCCCAATCAACTCACTTATTCTGGGCTTTGTAAGGTCATAAAATAAATACTTGGCTTTTGATTCTCTGAGTCTCTGGATATTATTATTAATTAGAAGAGGGAGCCCTCATTTCTCATAGTCACTAATACATTACTTTTAATGACAAACATTGAAAGCAACATTACACGAGGGATCATATAATTTATATTGTGTCTGGAAATAACCATACTATTTCTGAACACTCTAAATTGTATGGAGAACAGTTCATGATATATAGTATATTGTCAAAGATTTATTTCAATTTTTACTATGTGTATGTGTGTATCTGAAGGTACTCATGTGCAGTTGTATAACATGCCTGTGGAGGATAGAAAAAGAAATGGTCAGATACCCTGTAGTTGGAGTTATAAGTGGTTACAAGCTGTCCGAGTTGGGAACTGAGGACTTATCTAGGATTATCTACAAAAGCAGCACATGATCTTAACCACTGAACCTCCTGTCTTGCTGCCTGTTCTCAAAGTATCTACATGCCCACCTTGAAAATGAATTGGATAAAGAAAGGAGAAAATGTTTTGAAGTTAGTGATTGTTATCTCTCTACATGGGTAGGGTTTGTAGTGATACATTCTATACTACATGCTTTAGCATATTAAATTATTCCTATTCACTGTTTCAAGAGGTGGTTTACACTCTAGACTAGGAAAAAAATACATAAAAGTTGTAAAAGACCTGGGCTGTGAGGTGGGGGGCTGCAGAGACAGATACTCCGTCCATGGACCATGCATGGAAAGAACCTAAACCCCTGCTCAGAGGAAGCCCATAGGCTGCTCAGTTTCCAAATGGCTTCTACAGTAAGGGCAGCAAAGGAGGTCTCTAACATGAACCCAGTGGCTGGCTCTTTGATCTCTTTGATCACCTCCCCCTTGGGGTACAGCCTTGCCAGGCTACAGAGGAAGATGATGCAGGCAGCCTTGTTGAGACTAATAGGCTAGGGTCAGATAGAAGGGGAGGAGGTCCTCCCCTATCAGCTGACTAGGAAAAGGGCATAGGGGGAGAAGAGGGAAGATGAGTGGGATTGGGAGGAGATTCGGGAGGGCGACCTAGTGGGGGTACAAGGTGAACAAATTGTAATAAATAAATAATTAAAAATGTAAAAAGTATCAAATAGAGTTACTTTATTTTTAATCCATGTTCACTATTGTATTATCCATGTGTTTCTTGACTAACATATGTGATAGAATTGGCATAGAGTACAAGATAAACATCCTACAAATCACAGATCCAAGGAAGATAAATAACAAGGAGGACCCAAAGGAGGATGCTTAAATCTCACTCAGAAGGGGAAATAGAATAAACAATGGACCAGGGGTCATGGAGACTGAAGAGGATGCCCTCTAACTAAAAAGGACTCTAGGGGAGGGATCGGAAAAAACAACCCAATCACAAAATTTGACCCAAAATTTACCCTGCCTACAAGTTGTGCAGGAATAAAGATAGAGCAGAGATTGATGGAATGTCCAACCAATGTTTGGCCCAATCTGTGACCTACTCCATGGGAAAGAGCCAACCACTGACACTATAAATGATACTCTGCTATACTCCCAGATAGGAGCCTAGCTAGTATAGCTTTCTTGTAAGATGCTCCACCCAGCAGCGGGCTGAAACAGATGCTGAGACTCACAATCAACTTTGGGCTAAGCCTAGGAAGTCTTGTGGAAAAGTAGGAGAAAGAGTAGAAGGATCTGGAGGTGATAGGAGCTCCACAAGAAGACCAACAGAGCCAAATAACCAGGGCCCAGAGGGGCTCGTGGAGACGTAAGCACCAAAAAAGGACCATGCATGGACTGGACATGGGTCCCTACACAGGTGTAGCAGATGGGCAACTCAGGATTAATGTGGGTTCCCTAGTAAGGAGAGCCAGTGCTGACTCTGACATGGACTCTGTTGCTTGTTTTTTAATCACTCTCCCTGGTGAGGTGACCTCACCAGGCCTCAGGGAAATAGAAAGTGCATTCCTGATGTGACTTGATGGACTGGGGTAGTGGATAGAGGGCCACCCTTTTCTGACAAATAGGAAAGGTGGGACAGGGGAAGAGGGAGGGAGAGTAGGCCTGTGAGGAGAGAAGGAAGGGGGATACTAATGGGATGTAAAGTGAATAAATAAATTAATTAATAGATTTTTAAATAATTAGCATAATAATTAAAAGGTGATACATCAGATTATCTTACAGGATACAATGTGAACAGTCCAACAATGGCTGGCTTCACAGTGGACTGGCTGAGAACCAGTTGGCTGCTAATTCTATGAGTTTGAATGACTCAGGAGTTTCACTCTTGTGCAGAAGACCCAACAATTTCTGGAGAACTATCGGACTTCAGTCCACGTTAGACACATGGTGAAGTTCAGCTCTGAAATCAGCAAAGGGTGACATTAGCAGCAGCAGCAAGGCAAATGGATTCACAAATGTGAAAGATAAACTTGACAGCAAGACGCAAAGGTAGGCAGAGAAAGAGAAGTGCTTTCCCATTCCTTTCATCTGGGCTGTCACCAGAAGGTGCCACCTAGATGTAGGATGAACTTTCCATTTGAATTAACCCAATCAAAAAGATCCTCACCGGCATGCCAATTGACTTTTCTCTTAGTTTGTCCCAGATGCAGTCATATCAGGAACCAAGATTAACCACAAATATCAACATATCAATTTTATCTAAACAAAAACTAAAATACGCTACTCCAAAGATGAAATTTCAATTCAAGAATCAAATACTTGCAATTGATCTGGGAAAATGAGTATACTCATTTTTTGCGCAAAGGAAATATAAAGCCGTTTGTTTGCTTTCAGTACATCTATACTCTACCTCAAGAAGTAATGTATATTTTGGTGGACTGAGTACAAGTGTTGACAGCCAAAATAGAGAAGTTAAGAAGAGTGGCGTGATTCCTTCTGATGTTAAAAATAATAAAATGCACAGTTCATGTCTTACTGTTAAGCAGTATATTCTATGACAATTAGAAAAAAAAACACTTAAAATTGTCAACATAAGATGAAAGGTTGTATACTGCCATTACTCCATGATCATATCACATGCAGCCCCATCAGAAAGCTAGCTTGTCAAGATTCTATGGATGAAAAATAATTTAAAAAGTAATGAAACTTTAAAACCCAGTAGTTTGTTTATTTATTTATTTATTTATTTGGCTAGGTTGGATTGCCTATGACCTCCACAGCCCTACCGGTTTCCTCTGCTGACGCACCGCATATAGGAATTACAGGCCGGCACCACTGTATGCAGCTGTATGGTGTGCTCTGGGGACCAGAATGCAGTTCTTTATGCTCTATGGCCAGCATCTTGCTCACTGAGACGTATCCCTGGGTCTGTTGTCCTCCTGGGGGAAAGATGAAAGATTTGGCCTTCATTTTAACAATGCAGAACATCCACTGAAGCCTACCTCCACACAAAATGATGACATCATATGATGCATCAAGTCAAGGTCTTTATACCATGTGCTGCACACATCAAACCATTTCCAGGAAGCATTTTCTTACCCAAAGCCCCATCCCCACTTATCGCATGCATGATTTGTTTCAATTCATTGAAAAGATAGTGGCAAATATTGAAAGTCTAAACCTCATCAAGCCACAATTGAAAGGTATAATGTGAAAAAAAAAAAAGTCTTAGTTACTCATGGATATCATCTTATTCATTCACTCAACAATCCCCTCACCATCAGAAGAGTACTAAGCAATACCAAGTAAATGTTAAACCATTGAAAAAGTGTCTGGAGTAAGCATTATGAAAAACAACAGAAAAGTCAAATGACATCCAGAGGAAAAAGGACTCTGAAATTAGAGCCAAATAAGCAATAAAAAACTTTATCCTGACCAATATTGTCTATCGTATCTACTAAGATGGGCAGTACGAAAGGATTTCTGATAATTAATTTTATAACAGATAGGTAATTCATTAGAGGAAACCAGGGCAGTGTTCTTAGAAAAATATTCATGAAAAAAATATCCCAGAAACTCTATCTAGGTAGTTAAAAGGATTTTAGCAGTCTCCAATCTCATAACAAAGTCTTAAGATGAAATAAAATTTATGAGCAGAATAAAAAAAACAGGATTAATAAATCAGGCATTGATGATCAAATAGATTAAATCTAAAAATGGAAATACTAAAGGCTATTGGAACATAATGAAGCGTTCTAAAGCATGGTGACTTTATTAATCTCATAACGTAATTTAAAAGAAGGCTAAAGTATTATTTAATGTGAGCATTCAAAATTAAAACACATGAAACAAACAGTGAAACAAAAAGAGAAATGATATGAATTTTTGTATTTCTAAGGAAACGCTGGGTTATGAACCTATAGCTGGACTTGTCATAGGCCCTAGAGGATAAGCTAACCACTATATTGCTGCTGAATGCTATTAAACTGACGCCTGATGACGTATAGTTATACTTACCCATGGAACAATGCATCTCTCATCCTTAATCTGAGGATCTTTGTTTTCAGCAGTCGGTGATTAACACAAGTGATCAAGGTGCAGAAAATGAGAGCCTGCAGAATGCTCAGCCTTGAAGGGAACATAGGACCGCCCTCATTTCAAGTTCAGGGATCACTGCAGAAGAGGAGGCAGAAAGAGTATAAGGTGGGTGGCTACAAGGAGCCGTATCTCCTGGCATAGCAGTACAGTTGCATATATGAACTCACAAAAGTTGAAACAGTGTGCACAAGATGTGTGTAAGCTCAAGACACACCAAATCCCTGCAAATAAAGGGAAGCTGGATATACAATCCCATCCTGTGCCCTGCAGCTCTTGGC
This sequence comes from Rhombomys opimus, assembly GCA_010120015.1. Classification (NCBI taxonomy): domain Eukaryota; kingdom Metazoa; phylum Chordata; class Mammalia; order Rodentia; family Muridae; genus Rhombomys; species Rhombomys opimus. Next base: position 1,694,421 of record REGO01000023.1, on the reverse strand, counting down.
AGTTGGTTGCTGGGAGAGGGAGAATCAATTTCCACTGCAAGCCTAATCCCTGGTAGGTCAACCAAGACCATACATCCAAAAGCATTTATACAGCACAGACTGGCCTTGAAGAATTAAAAGGAAAAAAAAAAGACATGTATGTGTTTGAGTGAGTTGGAAATTGTGGTAAATTAGAGAAGAAGAGTTTTGGAGGAGATGTTGAATATAATCGAGGCATTATGTAAATCTCAAAGAACCACTAAAACAGAAAAATTAAATTTCAAGGAGACAAAGTAAATAACCTGTGATTGATATTAAAAAAATAAAAATTAAAAAAATTCAAATGGAGAAAATGGTTTTTATAATTAGTACAAACTGAAAAACCCTTAAAAGGACAACATTCTTTCAAAGGCATAAAGTTCAATTCAAATTCCAGAAGTACAATAATAACAACCGAGAAGACAAAATACAATAACCTAAACATACAAAGGGAGTCAGAGTCAAGCTGTGGGGACAGTTAATTGGAGAAAGAATTTCACTCATCTTGACCTGAAAACTATATTTTGTTTAATAAATGGTTAAGCAGATATCTGGATTCAGGGTTTGCTTTTCTAGTTGACAAGAGCCAGAGGCAAGGAGTTACACAAAAACCTCTCTTTACCCTTGCTTCAGGTATGTGACAACAGGACACCCTGAAATTTGAGCACAGCTTCTAATGTCTGTCAGTGAGGGTTGAGCCCCAGGGAAGCTGATGTCTTAGAGTCTGAGCAGAACGTAGTAAATCTGTAACCTTCTGGCTTTGGTCATGCGCCAGTGCCTACATGGTTTTTGGAAGCAAAAAATATATTCAAATTTAATATATATATATATTTTTTTTTTTTCAAAACAACACCACATCCCCTTCCTGCCTTGTGTCTTTTCTAATGACAATTCCACTTTCATTAACCACCGTGATTCATTTCTGTGTCCAGCTCTGGCTTCTCGCTGAGAAGCTGTCTCAGTGTTGTAAGAAAGGCTGCATGAATTCAACAGGATACCAAATCTCAGTTTCACACCACCCTGCATTTCACTCTTAATGAAGTTCAACTTCTCCATATTCAAGAAGATGATTCTTAAAATCCATCACTTGTTGGTGCTCTCTGCTGATTTGGAATGATCAGGAGGTATTCAAACTGTTCCCATTTGAAATGCATTTGGCAGTGGACTGTGGCTACTAAGCATCACATATGCTTTGAAATTGGGGATGAATGTCTGACAGAGGAATGCTGTGTGCATCCTATATGTCCAGCAACCCACAGTGAAGCTGTGATTAACACAGGGAAAAGCAGTCTAGACTCACAAAGGCATTTCTTTATTCTGGAAGGAAAGCCCTTCAGGGAGGCCTTTACAAATGATAGACTACAGGATCTTGAGTTGCCTCTATGCTCACAGAAGAAACAAAATTGAATTGGAACAAAGCATTTTAAGCAATCTGACCTTAAACTTCGGCAAAAAATTCAACAGCAGGCACTGAAGAGGTGATTAAAATCAAGATGTTCAGGAAATTAACTTCAGCTTCATTAAAAAGGAATACGCAATGCTCTGGGGTATGGTATGTTTAGCACCGCACCGGTATTAGGATTTTGAGTGAGAACTCAACAATTGAGTGAAAAAAGAATATGGCCCTTTATTAGTCGATCTCATTAACACAAATGCCTGAATTTGCACATTTCCTTTACCTGTGTATAATAGCCCAACATCAGTGTTCCAGGTAGGACTCTATTGTTACTGAGTCTTCTGAGACACATGTATTTGGGAAATATAATCCTTTCTCTGAAGGAAATGGGCTGTTTTTCCATTTGTATCATCATTTTAAACATTCTAAACTATAGAGCTCATGTATCTTAAGGAGGATACATTGATGGAATGTCTTTGTGGTCCTGCTGACCCATCTGCTTGTATTTATGACAGGTCCACTCTTGTTTCAATGACTCACTTTGTAATATAGTAAAAAAAAAAATTAAGTATTGTAAATCATTCAGATTTCTTCTCCAGAAAGCAGCTTTCAGCTATTTGGCCTTCTTTGATAACGTGAGTAGTTTACAATAAAGTTTCCCATTTAAAAAAAAATGACTTTGGAATTCTCATTAAGGTTGCAAACAGAATCTCATTGATTCTGCAGGATGCTTGGGTTCTGCAGTTTGGAATAACACATAACCAGCTTCTGATCCCTGGAGTGTCTGAGCATGCCCCTTAGATCAGTGTCCCATTGTATCATCCCTACCCTGCAGCCTATGTCTCCTCCTTAGCCTGTTTTCACTCGTTCTTATATTGCTCGAAGCCTCATATTCTTACTTATTTCTTTCATGATTTGTGTCGACATTTGTTTTCTTTTATATATTTGGGAACCTAAAAATTTGGTGAATAAAATATTAGAGCAGTTAAATCTTAGGATAGTGTCACTTTATCATCACAGGATATCTTCTTTTGCCTCTTTTTGATTCTCTTTTTATTTAAAGCCCCCTTTTTTGTGACAAGTAAGATATTCCTTTTCTGTTTTGATTAAAACATGATTAGGCTATCTTCTACCCTTTGCATTCAGTCTATGCATGTTTCTAGGTATAAAATATGTCACCAGAAAATTACAACTTTTTTATTTTTATGTGTGCATGTGTGGGCATACACATGCCAAGAGCTTATTGGAAGATCTGAGGAAAACTTGCAAGAGTTTGCTATCTTTTTCCAGCCTTTGGGTTCCAGAGATTGAACTCAGACCTTCAGATTTGGTTACTTCCTGAACCATCTCATTGCCCTAAATGTTTCTCTTTAATAACACACTGTTGTGTCCTATTTAAAAGAAAGAAACCATGACTTTGGATGCCATTATAATCCCCTTTTTTACTCTTGCTACTTTCTTTTGCATCATGTGCTTTTATACTTTTAGTGATAAGCATTTAATTCCATCTTGTATGCCTTAGGGGAATTCTCTGTGTTTAAAAAATACATAGAAATTATCATTGCAATAACTACAGCTTGATAAAGACAGAACACTCTGTGTTGACACTAACTGAACAGCAATCTCATGAACTACTCTACTTGATATCAATTTACCTGATATGATTTACTTTTTATGTTTTTGGACTCTAAATTCCATGCATCAACATCACTGTACTACAACCTACTATGTCTGTCTGTATGCCCACCTTTAAGTTAAATTTTTACACAATTGCCTTTTATCTGTATTTTTTTGTCCTTTCTTCTCCATTTTGTCTTGAAGGACCCCCTTCTGTGGTTCTTACAGACTGCTGTTAGTGATAATGGACTCTTTTCATTCTTGCTTATTTGTAAAATCTTAATTTCTCCTGAGAATTAATATGTGTTTTTTAGCACAGAAAATGTAGGGAAAGGTAAATGGGCAGGAATAGACTCACAGAGGGAAACAAAATTACCTGACACTGCAGTTTGCAAGAAGTCTGGAGTGATTCCCAGATACCAGTCTGGATGCTCACACTCTTCCATGACTGTGTTGAAATGGGAGCTTGAGAGAAAAGTCCACATAATCTTAATGACATTTATCAAAAGAATGTCTTCAAAGTGCTTAAGTTTAAGGTGCATTTTCTAGCTTGATATTAAATTCTTCCCAAATTTCAGATATCAAATTATTTTCTATATGATTCAATGGCAAGATACGTTTGCCATTCATTGGTAAATAGAAAGACCCTGTCACTTCTGGAAGTGATGACATGAATGAAGAATACAGAGCCTCCCATTGTAGCAGGCATTTCCCAGTGTGGTCACAAGACATTCGCTTTGCACTTCCTTAAGAGTGTTCTGAATTCTTTTTAGCACATATCTTTTATTTGTGTTTAGGTATCCTTGACATGTTGATAATCTAAACACAAGCTTCCAGGGACCCTGTTGCCATCTGAGGCACAACTGTTAGCAGTTGCAGAAAAAGCACTGTGACTAGAAGCTTGATGCCGAAGCTCTTGCCTTTTGTCTCTCTAGGAACACTGCCACCCCTGTCTTAGGTCCATTTCTCCTTCTGCTACATAGCTTCTCATTTCTCTTTATTTGGAGAATTCCATTTCCTGAACTGCTGACCTCCCAGGAACTAGCTGACTTATTGTGCAAACAGCTGTACAACCTTGAGGAAATTGTGTCCTCACTGGAGTTGATAAGAGCACCTGCCTCAGAAAATCGAGCAAATTAAATGAGTTATTATACATGCAGTATTCAGCACACAGTTAGCTACTTTATTATCATTATTGTGGTTACTGCTATACAAAGTGCACAACCATAAGCCACAAAAGACATTATAAAACATGAATGTCTGCCCCATGGCTTTGAGACATTCTTGTAAAACAAATAGAGTGAGAGAATAAAAGCTTAGGGGTTTGCATGTCTATATCCAACAACCAGCTTTGAAATCAATTGCCAAGCATAAAACTTGACCTTGGTTTAGAAACAAATGGAATTAATTTGCAGGTCCTGCTTGTAAGCGTTACTTTCTAATGGCTGCTCTCCCTCACCAATTATCTTTAGTGATTTGTTTTTTTATTCAAGGTCCCCACAGTATGCATCCAGATAAAATTGTTCAGGACATCAAAATGGAACATGATTTGGTTGTAGCAGACTTTCCTGAGAGTCAGTTCTCAGTTACAAAGGACTTTCTCACACTGCACGGTAATCAGGAAATATTACACCTCATATTCTCTGCTCTACCCAGTAAGAAATATGGGTTGAACTAGCGAACTAGGAGTAAGAAAAAAAATGAACATATAATTTAGTGTGGGTATTTGGGGGATGGAAGGTATATGTATCTTTGTGTGTATGTGTGTGTGTGTCTGCATATTTAGGCATGAAGTCATACATATTGTTATGTGTACACGTATATTAAGGCTAGAAGTTGATAGCAGGCATCTTCCTCAACAGCTGTACACCTTATATTTTGACAGAGGGTGTCTCACTGAACCTGAAGGTCGCTGAGTACCACTAGTCTGGTTGCCTGGGAAACCCTAAGGATGTGCCTGTCTCTACTCCTCAGCACTGGAATCACAGACGTGCATAGGAATGTCTTACATTTTTAACTGGGTTCTAGGGATTTGAACTCAGATCCTCACACTTAGAAAGCATTCTGAAAGCTGTGCCGTCTTCCTAGTTCCTGTGATACAGAGTATTGATGCTCTGATAAAACAATCAACTGTTCAATATATTCTACTGATCTCTCATCGCAACTGAATGCCAAAATGTCAACTCAATTCTAAAAAGGCATCAAAATGTTATTTCACCCACAAAACAATTTTTTTTTTGCTCTTTAATCTAGGATCCTTTACATTTTTCCTTTTCCTTCAGTAGGTAATTTAAATATGTGTATGGATTTGTTTCTGTAGCTACAATTAGAATACCTTAGAAAATGAGCCAATTAAAGGGTCCATACTGATGAAAGGCTTCTCCATTCAGTTATAGAGAGCCAGCCTGAAATTCTCTCTGCTTGGGTTCCCTTCAGTGAAAACTGTTTCTAACTGAGAATATTGCTTACAGGGCCTCAAGAAGACATAGGTTGATGAAGATTTATTACTCCACATAGATCCCTGAACCTGAACTTGACCCCGGCAGCACGCTTATAGCTCATCTACAAGGAATGGAAGCCCTGTGGACATGTGCTCAGAGGATAACTTGTAACTGGAGCAAACCTGAGTAAGAAGGTCTACTCTCCCAGCCAACAAAACAAAAGATTTTGTGACTACAGAGCCACATCATTTTGAGTTAGTATTTTACCTTACACATATTTTCTGACGAGATACCTTTGCATTACTATGAAGATCTATAGCTTATAACTTGCAACAATTTGATTCTCACAAAATGAAATCAAGTCCTGTCTGGGATATGTTTATCTGAAAGTTGATACATTTTTGAAGAAGGGAAGAAGATTAAGTAGGCACACTTGAAAAAATAATAGAATATGAAAGAGCAGGAAAATAAACTCGTTATTATGATTCAGTAATGGTTTTCATCATTGTTGTGATTTTGTGTGTGTATGAATTCCATATAAAAATGCAGGGTACAAAGGGCCAGTTGTTACGTTCAGCTGCCAAAGTTTTTTTTTTTTTTCCATGTCTACACAGATGTCAGGAATTGGGTACACATCACTTTGGAGGTATTTTCTCCAGTTCAAAGGTTTGCAAACCACTTTCACCACTCGGAAGAGTCAAAGAAACAATTGCTATTTTCTACAGCCTGGCAAACAACATGCTCATTTATTTTTCATGTTCCCAACAAAGTTAAGTTATGCTCATGTTCTACTGTCATGGTAAAACTATTTAGGAGGTATATGTACCCTGTACATGTAGATGACATAGTCAACACCTACACAGGACTTCCTTTCCGTGTTTCATAGACTTCTGCCTAAACCTCTTATCTTGTATAAATTTGTTATTTTCTATTTCTACTAGTTAGGCCACTTCTCTTCGTTCTTTTAATCTCCTCTCCTCAGAGTTAAAAATATGAAGGCAACTGCCCCAATTTTTGTAGAACCTACTTTTCTGAAATCAGCACCATTAGTCATTGTACAAGTGAAATTGTCACGAACCGTTCTCATCTGCTAAGCCCTATTCTTTGTCATTTGCTATAGAGTTTTGCATGCAGCAGGAGAACAAGGCCCCCTTAATCAACTAAGCAAGGTGCATATAAGACACTAAAGCAGCAAGCACAGGTCTGCACCAGGTCCTCCGCATATACATTGCAGTTATTAGCTTAGTATCTTTATGGGACTCCTGACTGTGAAGAATGAGTGTGTCTCCAGCTCTTGTGCTTGATCTTGGGACTCTTTTGCCCCTGGTTGGTTTCTATGTCCAACTTTGATATGATAGTTTTTGCTTCATCATATTATATTTTATTTTCATCATGTTTAGTTCTTATTTCTTAGAAGCCTGTTCTTTTCTAGTGAAATACAGAAAGGAAGTAAATATGGAGGGAATGGAAATTGGGGAGGAACTTGGAGGAATATTGGGAAAGGAAACTATTATCAAGGCATACTGTATGAGACAAGAATCTATTATCCCACAGTTTTGTTGCATTGAGAAACCTATGGCTTGGCTATGTCTTCTGCTTCAGAAGCTCTTGCAAGACTAAAATTCAATAATGTAAGAGGGCATCAAAGGTCTCATTCAAGGCTTTATTGAAGAATGAACACCTTTTATTTTGGAGAGATTATTTAGGTTTAAGACAGAGTATTTCTCTGTAGCTCAGAATGGCCTTCAACTCAACAGGTAGCAGAATATGGACTTAAAATTCTGGCAAACGCTTGCCTCTGCCTCCTAAATTCTGGGATTGTAGTGTGTGTCACCACATTCATTTTCATGATTTCTTTTCCAGTTGTGATATCATACTCTGACAAATCAACTTAAGGGAGAAAAGATGTATTTACTCACATTTCTTTTTTATTTTATTTTATTTTAATCACAGGTCATTCACTTCTATCCCAGCCATAGCCCCCTCCCACTATCCCTCCCAATCCTCCCCTCCCTCCCTCATCTCCTCCCTGCCTTCTTCCAAGTCCACTGGTAGGGAAGACCTCCTACCCTTCCATCTGACCCTAGCCTATCAGGTGTCTTCAGGACTGGCTGCAATGTCCTTATCTATGGCCAACCAAGGCTGCAGGGGGAAGGGGGAGATCAATGAGACAGTCACTGAGTTCATGTCAGAAATAATCCTTGTCCCCCATACTAGGGAACCCACTTAGATACTGAGCTATCATGGGCTACATCGGAGCAGGGGTTTTACATTACATCCATGCATGGTCCTTTGTCAGAGAAACAGTCTCATAGAAGATCCCTGTGCCCTGATATATTTGGTCCTTTTGGAGCTCCTGTCCCCTTTAAGTCATACTAACTCCCCCTTCTTTCATATGATTCTCTCCACTCTTGCCAAAGGTTTGGTTATACTACTCAGCGATTAAAAACAAGGAAATCATGAACTTTGTAGGCAAATGGTGAGATCAAGAAAATATCATCCTGAGTGAGGAATCACAGGAGCAGAAAGACACACATGGTATATACTCACTTATATGTGGGTACTAGACCTATAAGATAGGATAAACATACTAAAATCTGTACACCCAAAGAAGATATACAAGAAAGAGGACCAGGGGTAAGATGACTAATTCTTACCTAGAAAGACAAAGGGGATCAACATTGGAGAAAACAAGTAATAGGACAGGAGCCTACTGCAGAGCGCCTCTGAAAACTATACCTACCAGTGTATCAAAGCAGATGCTGAGACTAATTTTCTCGCATTTAAAGGTACAGTAGGGAGAAGGGCCAATACAGCAAGAGTTTGAAGCATCTGGTCACATCATATCCACAATCAGGAAAAATATGAGGGACAAATATACTTTCTGCCACTCATTTTCCTTTATAAACATGTACAATGTAAGATTGCTTCCAGGTAATTACATAACCCACAGCTGATAAGTTTTCTCATCTAAATCATGCAAAGAAGGCAATCCTCTATCAGGCTCCCAGGAGATTCTAGATTCTGTCAAGTTGAGAAATAACATTAATTAACCATCATATCCATCTAAGCTTTCAAGCTCACTTCTGCCATGAGTTGGATTTAGCTCCTCATAAAGCACTAGGAAAAGGGTCTTGGAGGATCACTTGTTGCTAGGAAAGTGCTTCCTTATTTCTTTACCATATCAGTCTCTACATAGCACAGTTGAAAACATGACAGCTGGTTCTTCTGGTGTAATAATGTGAGTGGGGAAAAAAAGTGTGAGTGTCACCAAGATGGTAGTCCTCAACTTTTGGAACCACTCTCAGAAATGACATCTAACCTCGCTTATCATTCTGTTTATTATAGTCAAGTTACTAGCATCAGTACATACTCATGAATTCTTTTTGCACAGCACCCAATGCTGTTACCACAGTCTGAATGTTAGTGCCTTATCAAAATTCATGTATGTTGTTGATTATTAATATTTATTATTGACTTTTACTTAAAGAGTCATTATTCCTAAACCAGCTGTATACCCAAATCACCACACAGAGACTAGGATTTATTTAATTAACCTAAAGCACAATTATGGGCAATAGTTACTCCATTCTAAACCTCCAAGCATGCATAGTTTCCTCCCATTCAGATTTCCCGCATTATACTTGTTTTTAGTCATATCTTAAGTCTGTTTCATAACTCCTCATGGTTCCAAGTCCTGTCCTGCTGATTTCTCCTCTCCAACTCCTCCCACTAGCTTCTTTCCCCTCCCTTCTGGACCAAGATGAACCACCATATTCTTTCCATTGCTCAGCATTGGCTGGTTGTTTTATTGAAATTACAGAGAACTGGCATGTTTACACAAACTTCAGACAGGTGACGCTTAGAATAAACATCACAGTGCAATGTCCAGACTAACCAGATAGTGGGGTAGAAAAATCAGCATTCGAGAACAAGGGTAAATTGTATACATCCCACATGAACATTATACTAACACATGTACTAAAAATTTGTTCCATGGGTGATGATATTAGAAGGTCAAGGTTGGAGAAGGCAGTTATATCTTGAGCTCCTCCATCACAAATGACATTAGAGCCTTTATAGAGGAGCCTTAAGCGAACTAGTCCTTTTTAACACGTGAGGGTAAAGTAAGATGGCATCACATATAAACCTTTATCAAACACTCAGTTTGCCACAGCCTTAATAGTGAACTTCGCAGCAGCTTCCAGATCTGTGATAAGTAAATGTCTTGGTGGTTCAGGCTTTGTTTTTAATTTTTCATTGAACATATTTTGAACATATTCCTCCACTTCCTCCAACTCCTCCCAAATATTATTCTCCCTTCCTACCCACCCAACCTCGTGTTGTTTGTCTCCCCTCAAAAATGAAGAGATGATACAATATGAACCCACAGAGACCATGATAGCATCCACAAGACCTAGACATATTCAAACCAGACAAAATCCCCATTGTTTACAAATCACTTGGGTTTTGCTCTTTTGTTATAGTAACCAGAATAGATGAAGATAGGCACTAAGTCCAAAGAACAGAGGAAGGACATCAGGAATCTTCTATTTAGCAATGTTTGTAAATTCTATTTCCTTGTGCATCCAGCCAATGTTCTGCGACCATATTCCTTCTGTCAGAATAACCTCAGTCACACATGTGAATCATCTGCTCTGACCACCACCTATACTGCTTTATCTGTTCCTCTTTATTGTTATGTGTTTTGAAAGTCTTGGTTAAAGTAACTTTTGGTTCATTTCTATTACAATTTGTTAGACTGTAAATCATATATTCTTTTTTCATTCTTCCGTTGGTTTTCCTTATAGTAACAACTGATGAGTATGACAAAGATAAGAAAACCCATAGTCTATGTCTACATAGATCATTTTACACATTGCTTAAACAGTTTAACTTTTCACGTCACCCTTCCGGAATTTAGAAATGACGTTTGTTCACTTGGTGTATATTTCCCATTTTTCAACACGGTTTGAGTCATTAAATGTCTGAAAGATGCATTTATTTTTATTCCAAATTTGATTGTAGGAACATTAATCTAAAAACCTATCCCGTTCTCTGCTTTTATAGATGTGAATTTGATACCCACCCTACATTGCAACCTAGAGGTATGGGGCTGACTATCATTCCACCATAGATAAATTGGATTTGAATTAGTTTTATTTTTAGCTTTAAAGATTTGTTTCTCTCAAAGCTGAAATTCAGATTTTACATGAAATTTCAATATGTGTCTGCAGATTTAAAATCTTACCAAGGAACTAACATAGTATGAATCAAAGAGCTTGCTAAAGAAATAACCATCTTCTCTACAAATGATAGCAGTGACTCAGTCAATGGCAAACCTTTGATTGACAGATAACAGTAAAATGCATTAAAATTAATAGAGAATGACAAATAATACATATAATAAAACTTCACAATCATGACCCTATTTCATGTTCTAACAAGCCTTTCACCATTATCCGTTGATCATTGGGCGCATTTAATCATAGTATATTAGGAAAGTCAATGAGAAAATTACTGCTTATAATTAGTTCCAGTTAAATTGTCCATCATTCTCGTCTCTCTTTTTCTGTAACACATTCCTCAGAAACATAGAACTATCATTACTTAGTTTCCAACATTCTTTTTTTTCAAGGACTCATTTTGTACAAACTCCTTTAGAGGCAAGAATTGTCTGTACATAAATAAATATGCTGAATCCAAATGTTTGGAGAAAAGAGATGCCTTCTAAGACTCTGACATGGAAACCCTACAAAAGATTTTGTTTCCTTCTTGTCCTGTAGAAGAGAGAAAAAGGTCCCAAAGCAAACACAAAACAAAGCAATAAACTACCACCTGAGCTGAGCTGATTGTTTTCCTGGGTTTTATTTTCCAGGTTGGGTCTGCCCTCATTGATCTGGTTCTTGTTATACAAACAACCCTGTACAACTCTATTCCTCCTTCTTTTCTTTATATATTTACTGCTTATTGGGAGATTTCTGACTGCCCAAATCACTGGCTCAGGCTGCATAAATTGGAAAGCTCAGGCTGTGGATAGGGAGCTGTCCCAGCCTCCCTTGCAGATTATAAATGATGTTGTCTGGCTGGAGGACACTGTATTAATGGGCATTACAGAAAGGCCTGCTCTATTTTACAGCTGTGATTTTAAACCAATCACTTGTCTAAGACTAGGAGGACAGAGAAGGCTGTGGGTGAAAAAAAAATAGGAGTTTCCCTTTTTAGAAAAAAATTACAAAGAATACATACAGTGATAAGAAATAAATGCAACTGTACAGAGTCAAGGCACACTTGAAAGGGGATCAAACAAACACTTTCCCCTCCAGCTTCTAAGGATCGATGTTTCTTTACCTTATGTAATGGAAATGATTTATAAAAAAACACATTATTTTTTTGTATGTGAAATTACTTCTCTTTTAGTGGACAAAAATTTTTAAACTGTAGCTGTTAAGAATGAAGAACATTTTGCTTGGCATGGTGGCACATGCTTTAATTCCAGCAGGGAGGCAAAGATAGGCAGATCTCTGTGAGTTAGAGGCCAACCTGGTCTAAAAAGTGAGTCCAGGAAAGCCAACGCTACACAAAGAAATCCTGTCTCAGAGGGTAAAAAAGAATACAGAACATTTCAAAAGTAAGGAAGCATGGGACAAATACGTTGAGTACATTAAGACGAAGAATAGAGAAGCCAGGTAGATAACTCCCTATCAGGGGTATAGGTATCAGAAATAATTATGAATTCTCTGTAGAGGAATATCGAATGGCAGAGAAACACTTAAAGAAATGCTCAACGTCATTAGCTTTTAGGGAAATGCAAATCAAAACGACCCTGAGATTTCACCTTTCACCAATAGAATGGCCAAGATGAAAATCTCAAGTGACAACACATGCTGGAGAGGTTGTGGAGAAAAAGGGAACCCTCCTCCACTGCTGGTGGGAATGTAAACTGGTACAACCACTTTGGAAGTCAATCTGGAGCTTTCTCAGACAATTAGAACAGTGCTTCCTCAAGATCCAGCCATACCACTCCTAAGCATATGTCCAAAAGAGGCTCAAGTACACAATAAGGACATTTGCTCAACCACGTTTGTAGCAGCTTTATTTGTAATAGCCAGAAGCTGGAAACAACCCAGATGCCCCTCAACTGAAGAATGGATACAGAAATTGTGGTACATCTACACAATAGAATATTACTTACTAATGAAAAACAAGGAAATCATGAAATTTGCAGGAAATGGTGGGACCTGGAAAGGATCATCCTGAGTGAGCTGTCCCAGAAGCAGAAAGACACACATGGTATATGCTCACTCATGTAGACATGTAATATAGGATGAACCTACTGAAATCTATTCATCTAAAGAAACTAATCAAGAGAGAGAACCCTGACTAAAATGCTCAATCCCCATCCCGAAAGGCAAAGAGGAAGGACATCAGAGGAGGAAAAAAAATAGGAAACAGGCTGGGAACCTGCCACAGAGAGCCTCTGAAAGGCTCTGCCCTGCAGACTATCAAAGCAGACGCTGAGACACATGGCCAATGTAAGAAGTGGGAAATAGTAAGATCTGGAGAGGACAGGAACTCCACAAAGAGAGCAAAAGAATCAGAAATTTGAACACAGGGGTCTTCCCAGAGACTCATACTCCAACCAAGTACCATGCACGGAGATAACCTAGAACCCCTGCAGAGATGTAGCCCATGGCAGTTTAGTGTCCAAGTCGGTTACATAGTAATGGGAACAGGTACTGCCTCTGACATAATCTGATTGGCCTGCTCTTTGATCACCTCCCCCTGAGTTTGAAGCAGCCTTACCAGGCCACAGAAGATGACAATGCAGCCACTCCTGATGAGATCTGATAGATTAAGATCAGAAGGAAGGAGAGGGGGACCTCCCTTATCAGTGGACTTGGGGAGGGGCTTGCATGAAGAAGGGGGAGGAGAGGAGGGAGGGGCTTATGGGGGGACACAAAGTGAATAAAGTGTAATTTATAAAGTAAAATAAAAAATAAAAGGGCAATGAAGATCCTTCCATGAACTGTATTTACTTTTTTTCAGTTTTTCAAGGAAAATTAAATGATGATAAATTTATATCTCAAATAAATCCTCAATACTGAGAATTAAGGTGGGTAGAGGCAGGTAGATGATGCATTTTGAGATTTATAGTGTAAAGCAACAGGACTGTTCTTTTTTTTTTTTTTTTCCTTTGGATTGATGTATTTATGCACATGAGTGCTCTGTCTGCATGTTTATCTGCACTCCAGAAGAGGACATCAGATTCTATAATGGATGGTTGTGAGCCACCATGCGGTTGGTGGGAACTGAATTCAGGACCTCTAGAGAAGTAGCCAGTACTCTTAACTGCTGTGTCATCTTTCCTGTCCAGCAGAACTGTTCTGACCTTTATGCTGAATCACTGAAGACCTTAAATAAGTCACTGAACTGTTCTGGATGTTACACATTTGCAGAAAAATGTGACCACAGACATCCTACACTTTGTGGCAAATTGCAAGCAGTGAGAAAAACCTGATTCTTTCATTCATCCTTCATGTGGACCCAGTGTATGCATAGTAAGGGCTGGGAAGATTGCTTAGTGGTTAACAGCATTTTCTTTACAAGCAAATTAGCACTTGACTTTCCATTCCTACACCCACAAAAGAACAAAATAGAACAAAACAAAACTAAGAGTATGGGCCTAGAGTGATAGCTCACTGGTTAAAAAGCACTTGCTGTTCTTCCAAAGGACCTATGTTTGATTTCTTGAAGGAATAAGGTATGAAGTGATCTTTATCTGCACCCTGCATGCATTTACAGATGCCCATACCTGCACACACATGAATATGCCACACATATATGTCACATACACAAGAAATACACATACACATACATACATTCCAGAAAAATAAATTAATTTGGAAAAATAAAATGTGAGTTTTGTACAATGTGGTTTTGTTTGCACTCAGTGTTTATAGTTAACACACTTGAAACTGATAGTGTCTGTCTTTGTGGTTCTCACCTTTTCTTGAAGATTGAGAGTTTAGCAAATCACAATTCAAGTTAGGTCTTACAATCTATCACAGCATTCATTAATTTGTTCCCTATAACGTGGAGAGAAAAACTCTGTACCATTTATTCTGCTGTAACTAAAATGATTTGAGAAACTAGACCATTTGGAGCTAATGACAGACAGCCATGTTCTCAATTTAGAGATCCTCTCCTAAGCATCAATTATAACTCACATTTTCAGAGAGGGTAACAAATCAACCCGATCTCAAATCATTTTATATAACAGGGAAAGTAAGTAGATAACTTGATGAAGTTGTCATGTTCGCTGTTGAAGTCAAGAAGAACAAAGACAGAGGATCAGAGCAAGAGAGATAGCCTAATTCTCGGCATTTCTCCTGGCTAAGTAACTGAAGGGTTGGTGTTAAAGTCCATAAGGATGGAGCAAGAAAATCTTAAGGTTAAGCTACTGAGGTAACAGTAACCTAAGCATAAGGACAGAAGGAACCTTCAGCACCCGCGTGGCTTTACAGGGAATCTCTGAATGGGTCTCATTTCTACTTTCTTCCTGGAACACTGCATGTAGAGGGGGATTATCTTTGAAGTGAAGGCTCTTTATAAGAAGAACTTTACTTAGGCCCAGCTGAAGTTCTAACCAGGGGAATGTAGTTGATTACCACACTGGCATGTTACTGGGGCAACACAGTGCCTGGGAGACAGGAATTTGGAACCATTTGAATTAACATTTTTTTTTCTCCTTAATTATAGCCCATCTGATACATAGGGCAAGCCTTCACAAAGGTACCAGGACAAACCACTTTCTGAACATCTGCAGTGAAAGCTAAATGGATTAATATGTGGACAGATTCCCTGGGGCAACACCATTTGGCTACATTATGAAAGAAGCAGCTATGGATGCCCTTGACATCTGCCACAGATGACTAATGTCTCACCATGACACTAAGGACAAGCACATAACTGAAAGGTGTTAAGTATCCTTTGGCTGTTATGAACTTTTGGCTCTGGATGCAGTGTTTCCCTGCCCAACCTTCTCCCACAACACACTAACACCTCTCACACATTCTCATAGAGAGGCCCACAGGGTGTTGGCATCTTGACATATATTTGAACCGTTGTGATCCTAACAGATGTCCCGTAAACAATATTCATGAGAGTCATATATCTCCGTGGTGATCATGGATTGCAATGTGCAGCACAGGCACAATTATAAAGCCTATGGCAGGTGCAATCCTTATGAGCAGTTATCTAGATCTTCAGTAGGACAATTCCGGGCCTGTAATGTTGACATATTCACTTTTTAAAAGATGAGTCTCATTCACTAAGTTAAGAAAATCTTGACATGTACTCATTGTTGGCTCATGAATTTATTCAGTCTTCCCTTCTATCCTTTCTTTTTCTTTCTGCTTCTTGTCTATCTCATACAATCCTCTTCATTTCATTTGCTCCCTGCTCTTTCCCAATTTTTTTAAAAATGTAATTTATTTAGTGACTGTGTCTGCTTAAAACCAAGTAGATAATTATGATGATAGAAATGTTAAAATATCAATTACATGTAAAGTATGATGCTAAATAGCTAATGAATATGGTTACAGCTATAAGTTTTTATTTTCAAGAAACTTAACTTAAATCATAACCTAAAACACACACAGAAACATAAAGCAAAATAAAGATGGTTGTGTGTATTCAGAATGATGGAAAATTAGAAAAGAAAGCTGCCTACCTTACACAGTGGAATCAGTGCATGAAAAACAAGTGACACGTGGGCTGGGCCCAGTGGAGTTAATAAGATCCATAGAGAAGTAAACTGAGATTGAAAATATGAGACTCACACGATAAAATAGACAAAAGTAAAAAACTGAGGGCAATGCATGGTTTTGATAATGACAACAGTACATAAACTGCTTTTTTTTTTTTCCTGTACAGAAAGGAAAACTCAGAATTGGGTTAGCCATGATAGCAGCCACTGACAGAAAATGTTGATGTCCACAAGTGAGATCTACTTTTCAGAGAAGATAGGAAACTACGATTTTTATAGCCTTTTAAAGTTATACCTTTTGGGGGGAAAAGATGAAAGAAGAATCAAAAGAAAAAAGGCAGGACCTAGAAGAACACCCCCCTGGAAGGTTGGAAGAAGAAAGCAAGTGGAGACTCAACTGAGTGACAACTTAGGAAAGCTGGAGAGGAAAGGGTCCTTTTGTCAGAAACATCCGTGGATCTGATAGGATGCAGGCTTAGGAAAGACAGATGCAGCTACCGTTTTATGAGTCACTTAATATATAATCTCAAGCAAGTCCTATTGTATTTCTGGTCCTCCCTCATCCATAAAATAAAACATGACAAACAAACCCAAAGCTGTCCTTGGAAGCAAATGAAGAAAATCATTAAATATTATCTTCCAAATAGGGAGGATTATAAATGTGTACTTTACCTCTTGCCTCTTTCTGGGAATGTTCTCCTTTGCTTTCATGTACACGCAGGACCCTGAGGCAGATTTGAAAAGTCTCAGGACATTCCAGATAGCTCCCACCACTCTTAGCAACTTGCCTCTAGAGTCCTTTGCTTACTGCTGTCCTTTCCAAGTTCCCAACAGAAAGTATCTAATTTGTTCAATGTAGGAAAATTTCCTTCCCAAGGCGGTTATCATGGTCCAGAGATTATGATCAGGTAGTCCTGAGCCACACCTCACTGGAGATGTCAGAGATTTGGGCTGTCTAAAGTTAAGGTCCAGGTGGGTATACATGCTGTTCTTGTGTCTGGGAAAGAGATGAATGCTGAAAACATTTCAGTGTAAATTCTGAATTCAGACATCTGTCTTCTGTTTATGACCTGATAGTGAAAAGGTACTCAGTCTATTATAATTATCAATCCTAGTTGATGTGATGCCATTGTTCACTGGAAAGCAATGAAAATGGAAACATGACAAGGAAGTCACTTCTGACACACTTCCTCTGGCTACCAGCTACTGCCATCAGATGTTTAGGCTTTCCAGAATGAGGCAGAGAACTGTCTGGCAAGGAAGATTCTAGTACTTCTTCTTCTCTGTGTGACTTTGACTTTGTTACTTCATATTTGGCATTTCATTATTTCATTTTCCTTTTTTTTGTGGTTTCTGAAAATTTTTCATTAATTTATTTATTCTCTTTATTTCTCAATTGTAGTCCCCCTTCCCTTTTCTCCTTCCAGTTCTTTCTCATCCCCCTCCTTCCATATATCCCCTACTTCTCTTCAGAGAAGGGGAAGCACCTAATGGGTACAAACCCACCCTGGCACATCAAGTAACAGCAGGAGTAAGAGCATCCTCTCCCACTGAGGCCAGACAAGGCATCCCAGCTAAGGGAAAATGATGAGAAAGCAAAGTCAGAGACAGCATCCATGCCAATTGTTTGGGGACTCACTTAAAGACCAAGCTGCACATCCGCTACATATGTGTAGGGGCCTAGGTCTATCCCATGCATGCTCTTTGGTTGATGGTTCAATCTCTGTAAGTCCCCATGGGCCCATGTTATTTGACTCTGTATGTTTTCTTGTCGTGTCTTTGACCCGTAAGTCTCCCTCCATCCTTCCCCAGACTCTCCCACAAGACACCCTGAGCTCTGCCTAGTGTTTGGCTGTTAGTCTCTGCATCTGCTTCCATCAGCATTGCAGCATATTAATCAGCTTACCAATTCACTGTGCCTAACAGTGCCAGGTAAGTTTCAGAGGCTCAGGGAGCAATATGTTCTCTTGTATAAGTTAGCATGGAATAGGGATATTTTAGAATATGAGTTAGAGTGGGGCAGAGGAAAAAGAATCTGGGATAAGAGTTCTAAGATTTCATTTTTTATCGTTTCCCTGAAGGACCCTAGGCCTTCATGATGTTTGAACCTCAATTTCTCTTTGGATTCCAGTGATTTCAAATACAAACAAGTACATTCTTTAGCTTTTATAACCAACTTTTTAGGTGTTCAAAATTTCGAATGAGCTAAAATATAGGAAAATTGCAAATTAGAAAACATTACAGCTTTAGGAGTGGAGGAAGGAGGTGGCTACAGCTGAGATACAAAGTGAATAAACTGTAATTAATAAAAATAAATAATTTTTTAAAAAAGAAAAGAAAACATTAAAGCTAAATTTCACCCATAACCTCACCTTAGTCATTACTCTTGAGTATTTGGAACATTAACATGTAACCCATAAAGATATCATTTTCAAAAATATTACTGAAGTGGATTCTTGGGGGGAGAAATGTACATTTATCTTAATCTCAAACACAGAAAATTTCTTTTGCTGTGAGCAAAATATGATGAACAGATGGGTTTAGTTTTGCCCACATATTGTTTTTCAAGTAATGTTGGAAATGTTTTCAAAATGTTTAAAATGGAAGATATATTTTTATGGAAACTTAGACTTGCATGCTATCATCAAGGAAAAAAGGAACATCTTACAATTCAGCGGCAACATTTAGAATGGCCAATTGTTTGCCTAGTAGCTGCCTACTTTTAATATTTGCTTCATCATAAACTATGGTGGCTTTACTATTTATAGTATGATTCTGCCTAGCAGGTGCTCAGCTTGTAGTTCCTTCCACAATATACAATTGTTATCATACCGTTATTATACAAGGAACGTATTCCCTACCTTAAGACTAAAGGAAGAATCTCCATTTCTAATGAAATGATATACCCAGTGTCAAAAAGTGAGTGGACATTACTTAGAGACAGTCCCAAGTATAAAATCAAAACAAACGCTGCTGCTTTCCCCTTAAATAGATTATTAATTCATTTGTACATGCCACCAATCATAAAGACTTACTGATTTGGAGTGGCCTAAATTTGACATGGATTTTTTTTCCTCTTGTAAAACATAAGCCGTTCCACTGACTACACAAAATGAGTGTGAAATTTAGGGTCTGTAATGATCAATATTAAATATGGTATTGTTAGGGTATTTACTTTGGTCTAAGGAGAAGGTCATTAGCCTGATTTAAATTCCTGAAGATTGAGAGAATAAAACCTAAGAATCACTTTATTACAGGGAACTAAGGAATGTACAATAACCAAATAGCCTGGGCCTGTATTACAGTATCTTGCTTGCAGGAAGAGGGGATTACTTTTAGTCATTTCTGATTTTGAGCTTCAGTTTGTTGAATAAAGAGATACTTGAAGAAAGAATGTTATGAGTATACATGTTATAGCATGGATCTCCAAATATGCTTT
>REGO01000023.1:1642955-1661767 GCA_010120015.1 Rhombomys opimus | reverse complement strand
CGTTGGAAGATCAGTTTAACAGCAGCAACCAAAGCTTCCCCTGCCCTTTCAAAAGTGTACAGTTTATGTAAGGTCTGAGCTTCTGATAAAGTGTTTGAGGGTCTAATAAGGTATTTTAAGGTTGGTGATAAGAAAATAATTTCAGGGATATAAAAACTCCTCCCCCCACTATGCTACTGTTTTAATATTAAGACTCTTCAGAGCTTTAACATTAATCGGATTTTAAATTGTCTCCCAAGTCAATTGGTCTCTTTCCATAAGCTTAAAAAAGATTCTTGCAAGCTTTAGGAGATCCACTGGAATCCACAGGTCAAGCTCTAGATAAGCACTGACAATCAACAGCCTGTTTCCCGGCCTGCCTATTCCTGGAGGTGAAATTCCTGCCCTGGTTTTAGGACTCCCCTCAGCAACTACCAAGAATATGGGTCTAAACATCCACGGGCCTAAAAGTTAAACCCCTTGACTCCATCTTCTGCCCCTAACATATCCATGTTCCAGCATCCTGCTTCCTCAAAGGCTACATCCAGAACTCGGGGGCTCCAGCCTCAACCTCACAGACCCCATCAGTTGGACCTGCAGTTTCCTGGCCACGGATGGTCTCACAGACCCTCGACAGCAAATAGAACAGCCTGCTCTTGGAACTCGGCCAACACTCCAGTTTTTTTTTTTTTTTTTTTTTTTTTTTTTTTTTTTTTTCCTCTCCTTCCCAAAATCAAAGCCCCCAATGGCAGCTGGAGGTAACCAAAATAGATTCTTCATCCATTATCCATTTATTATCCAAAACATGGCTGGGATGTTAAAGACCCTACCTGCTGCTGGGAGTGGCTGTCATACCGTGCCCTGTACATAGGGGCGGGGCTTGTCTCCCAGAGACCCTTCAATAGATAATCCAGGTATCTTGGTTCCGAAGGCCCCCTTTCTTCCTTTCTCCCAATTTCCTCACTTCCTGCTCTCTCTCGCCTTTCCCCCTCTTCTCCCAATAAACCTGAATTTATATAATGCAGTTTCGTATTGCCGTTAGCTCATTTTATTTCGTTTAATCAGTCAATCTCTGGGGGCTCTAATCTAATAAGAGTCTTTTTTGTGATATGTGAAAAGGAATAGGGTTTGGGGAGTGATGAACGGTCTGAGGTAGGCCTAGTTCTAGAAAGTCTGTATGTAAATATATACATGCTTTTAGGAGCTCTGTGGTCCCTAGTTCATTCTGTATTCCTCCTTCTTCAATTTTATTTTTTTTTTCTGATTCTGATCCACCCAAGATAAAGAATCCCCTTCGTCACAGGCTTTCTACACGGTACCATCATGTTCTCCCCAACTCACAGGGGCAAATACCTGGGCTAAGCACATGACACCATGAGACAAATCACCTCTTCTTTGCCCTTAAGTTATTTTCTTAGGTGTTTGGTTACACTGACTGTTGCATCTATTTTTTTTTTAATTATACTTTATTTACTTTGTATCCCCCCTCTAGCTCCCTCCCTCCTCCCCTCCCAACCCCTCCCTTCCTCCTCCTTCTCCACACATTCCCCTCCCCAAGTCCACTGGTAGGGGAGGGTTTCTTTTTCTTCCTTCTGATCCTAGTCTATTAGGTCTCATCAGGAGTGGCTGCATTGTCTTCCTCTGTGGCCTGGTAATGTTGCTCCTCCCTCAGGGGGAGGTGATCAAAGAGCAGGCCAATCAGTTCATGTCAGAAGCAGTCCCTGTTCCCATTACTATGGAACACACTTAGACACTGAACTGCCATGGGCTACATCTGTGCAGGGGTTCTAGGTTATCTCCATGCATGGTACTTGGTTGGAGTATGAGTCTCAGGAAAGACCCCTGTGCTCAAAATTTTTGGTTCTGTTGCTCTCCTTGTGGACCTACTGTCCTCGCCAGATCTAACTATTATTTCCCACTGCTTTCATAAGATTCCCTGCATTCTGCCCAAAGTTTGGCCATAAGCCTCAACATCTGCTTTCATAGTGTACAGGGCAGAGCCTTTTGGAGGCCCTCTGTGGGAGGCTCCTAACTTGTTTCCTGTTTTCTTCTTCTTCTGGTGTCCATCCTCTTTGCCTTTCGGAATGGGGATTGAGCATTTTAGCCAGAGTCCTCCCTCTTGATTAGTTTCTTTAGGTGTACAGATTTTACAGATTAGTAGGCTTATCCTATATTATATGACTGTATGAGTGATATACATTTACTGTGTGTGTCTTTCTGCTTCTCGGATAGATCACTCAGGATGATCCTTTCCAGGTCCCACCATTTACCTGGAAATTTCATTATTTCCTTGTTTTTGATTGCTGAGTAATATTCCATTGTGTAGATGTACCACAATTTCTATATCCATTCCTCAGTTGAGGGGCATCTGGGTTGTTTTCAGCTTCTGGCTATTACAAATAAAGCTGCTACAAACATGGTTGAGCAAATGTCCTTTTTGTGTACTTGAGCCTCTTTTGGGTATATGCCTAGGAGTGGTATAGCTGGATCTTGAGGAAGCACTATTCCTAGCTGTCTGAGAAAGCGCCAGATTGATTTCCAGAGTGGTTGTACCAGTTTACATCTTTTAAAATTCAAATAATACCTGTAGTCTAGTTAACACTCATGATAATTCTTTATTTTTCATAACTATCAAAGTTACATCATTAATATTAGTAAAAGCTATGGAAAGAGATACAGAGATTCTTTGTTATCCTTATAATGACTCATCTTGATAGCTATATAAATAGCTATATATCATCATTTCCAAATAATTGTTTGTAAGAGGACTTTTTGTAATTTCTCATATGTAATACAATATAAAGTTGTTTAAAATTTTAGAAACTGTTCCATTGCCCATACTGGTTGTTGAGGCTTGAACTTTTCAATTTCACTACCTCGTTTAAGGGCAGGGACCCTAGAGTTAATGTCCGGCTGAGTAATCACACATATAAAACAAATTTCTCTAGCACAGACAGAAGAATAGTGCCTGTTCTGGTTAGTCTTACTGTCGAGTTGACAGCTGTGAATCACTAGGAAGGGAGTTCTTAATGACTGGTGCTGCAGCAGCCTTTTACTTAGCAAGCCCTTACCGTTCACCTTTCTGTTGCTTAGCTTCTGCCCTTCCATCCCTTAAGCAGAGAAAAACACATTAAGCACTCAAGACATTCTTAGGCACTCTCAAGATTTGTGATTTCCTGGTTCCCTTCTGTTTTTTTCCACTTTTATAGAGAAATACATGTATATCATTAGTTATGCATTAGGTGTGTGTTCTGGTGCTTATGGGACCAGGGTGAAGAAATAATAACTATTATATTTAAGAAAATCATTACTTTCTGTATGCACCACACCAATAAAATAAAGTGAAAGATCAAAAGACATACCCCAAACCCCGGGGAGCTAACAAACTGGGTTCAGCCAGCATGCAGAAGAACCAACTACCTTTTATTAAACTTGCTGTTATTAACAGTTTTCAAATTAAGAAAAGTCTGTTTTAACAACTAAATAGGTGAAAGAGAGTAAAAGGTTTGAAAGATGGCTCTAGACATACTACTTTTAAAAGCCATCATCCTGGATGTTGGATTGAAAAAAACATTTTAATGTTTAGAATATGTAAATAAAATATGCTAATATGGTTTCTTTTACTCTAAAGAATTTTCATGGAAAGCTCTTGCTGTTTGGCCAGAGAGAGAAAGCAGACAGCACGGTCAGATTGCAGACAACTAAAGGATGTTTTCCAGAGGCCAGCTCCAAAGAACAAAGACATCATCACATAAGCACAGGGTATCCTAAATCCTTGATGATTCAAAGGAAAATTTTGGCCGTATTTCAGTAACGGATTTGCACCGATTTTAAAATGCAAACAACGTTGACACTAATGGCCAACATTACCCATAATTTACTATATACTAGCAACTCATGATGCACTTTATTGGTGGTATTCCAACAGCTTCTGAAAACTGTTTAGCATTCTCAGCTCTCTATTAGCATACGGGAACTAAAGCGATAGAGCAGATGTGGACAACTCTGTTGATATCTTCTCTCATTTTCTCCCTTAGAATCAAGCTCTGAATCAATTAACTTGGAATGAAAAAGGCAATTTGCACAAACAAAAATTATCACTTTCCTTCCCTTCTTCTTCTCTTCATGAGGAAGTGACAATGTCACGAAGTTCTGCTGAGTAAGTTGTAAGCGAAATATGTTTGGTAGAGATTTCTGTGAAATTCATACAGAGTAAAATAAAAGAATGGAAAGCCTCACATATCTCGGATGGTATAGCTGGCAAGCAATTTCTTTTCTGGGTTTGATATGAACAAGAAGATGCAGGTTAACAAAGCGGAGACTTTGTTACAAAGAACACCAAGAATTATCAAAAAAGGGTGACATGGGAAGATGTATTGACCTTTTGCTTCCTAACACTCACTTCAGATTGCTCCCATCTTCCTTTAACTCCAGTTCCTGAGAATACAAGTCCTCTGATGTCCACAGGTGCCAGCACTCACATGCACACACCCATAAAAACAGAAACACACATCCACATATTTAAAAAGCGACAGAGACAGAGTGAGAGTAGAGAGAGAGATGACTGTATAATACAAAGGTAGAGAGAAAGAGAAACATGAATCAGAGACAAAAAGAAAACATTCTGCAGCTTGTAGGTCTACATATTGAGAGGGTGATGAACTAGGAACAGAAGGTAAACAAGCAGACATCTTGACATCTGACTGGCAGCCCTCGGTGCAGACAAGGGCCATAGTTTATGTATCAGACATGGGGATTTGGTGAAATTCGCTGAGGCATTAAGGAAATACAGTATATCACTTAGTCTACTTTCCAGATTCTAGCCAGATGATACTTGGGCCTGGGGGTGTTATTGTTTGATTCCTATCTGCACTGTGTACCTGAAAATAAGCTAGAGACTGAAGCCATATAGGTGTAATGTCTGGACAGGAGATGACTATGGACAGCATTCATTGAGAAAGAAGGTATCACATAGATCCACTGAGACCTTTAAGCAGCTATGATCTCGGGCTGTAGAGAGGAGAGTGGGGATGCTTTTACCCTCACGAGGAGACCACTTATCACTTATGGAATACTGCAGAGGATTTAGAGTTCTGATTGTCCGTTTGCCTCAGCTTCCTCATTATTTGCATGCTTTAATTCTTTATAGGGTCTACAACTCTGAACCCAATGCAGATTTCTTGGTTTCCACAGAGTGGTTAACTCTAAAGAGTAGTCTGAAAGCATTTAGACCAAAAGGTGGATGGCCTAGGTTTGTTCTATTCAAGGAATTTATAGAATGCTCTGTAGTACAAAGAAATCTTTCCTCCCCGCAAGGCAGTTGAGAGAATCCCTGAGCTTAGATATTTCCTCTAAACACCGAAGTATTCTGCAGCAAGTGGCAATGTGAAACTCCCACATGACACAAAGCTTCTTGGAGCCAGAAGCAGCTCCCAGTAAACAAAGTGAACCATATAAAGAGAATAAAACCTTGATATTGACAGTATATCCTGCCCTCAGCCCACACACAGCACCAAACTTTACAGAATGAGGAAGGACTACAATAGATTCTATTCACAATGCGCCTCTGCTCCCTTAAACACACAGTTCTAATATAAGACATTCAGAAAGACTCTGCTTCTTTATTGCTATTTTTTGAGGAAAAAAAGTTGTTAGTATTGTTTTTAATTTACTTTACTTTACAAATGTCTTCTATGTGTTTTATTACTCTATCTTTTTAAATAATATTTTATATATCATTTGAAAATGTCATTGGACATATTTTGATCCTAGTCTCTCCCCTTTTCCCAGCTTCTTCCACATCCATTCCCACCTCCTTTTCACAGACCTCCCTTCTCTCTCTCTCTATTTCTCTCTCTCTCACACACACATTAATTCTAATTGTTAGCTCACTTTTATAAGGTAAGCAGTGCTAAACAGAAATACAGAGCACAAACAGCAATGGTAGCTGACTAACATAATTGCTGACTTTAATATCCCACTCTCATCAATACAAAGGTCATTCCAATCAAAATATGCAACAAAGAAACTTCGGAGTTAAATGCCTGGTATGAACTTGATAAGTATTATTAAAGGAAAAAATATATACCATGGAGCAGTGTTTGAATATACTTGCCACCAAACCTAATGACCTGAGTTCGACCCCAGAGATCTATATGGTAGAAGGAGAGTTGTCCTCTGATTTTTCACACACAGACTGTCACACACACACACACACACACACACACACACACACACACACACCCTAATCTAAAAATCTTGCAAAATAAATTCACTCTTTAAGCCAATAAGACCTTGATAACAAAACTGGATAAGAATTAAATTGTGAATTTCCATGAATATCTCCTCCTTGAAACATAACAAGATGCCTTGGACTCAGATACCAGAAGCTTCCTTCTCATCATGAGAATGACTGCTACATAATAAGAATTGTTGAAAAGAAGAAAAATATGCTTTGTTCTTAATGGTAGCAGACTATCTACCTCTATAATTCTAGTATTTCATTACAATTAAGCATCTCACATGTTAAATCTCTGTGCTTCCAGACCTTTACAAACTTGTCAAAGACTTATAGTAAATAGAAAAGCCATTAATAAAATCAGGTTCATACTCTTAATAGAAATACTAAACAATTTAACCAATTTAAATGGGTAGGATATTGCTTCAAGTCTCTTTCTATTTTGATTAGTTCATGTATCTTTAGCTAGTGAAGTCCCATTATGTAGAGACGGTTTTAGAAAGTCTCATTATTTCACAGCATGAACTTGATTCGGAAGCTCAGTTATCTTAAAGCAGAATGATTTGCATGCCCAACTGCTGATTAAGATGGTATGTTGATTATTAAACAGAAATGCAGAATCAAAGAAATTGATAGTTCATGTAACTTTATGAGACTCATTGTCTCTCTGTAATTGAAATTTATTTCGGGGGGCTACCTATAGAATATTGGAAAAAACAAAAGAACTCAGTACTAGTAGTTTATCAAATGCGAATAAATTTTACAAAACGTTACATGAGAAACAAGACTTGTTTCAAACTCATTAGAAAGACAAACTGAAGATAAATAGTCATGAGAAGATTATTCATAGTGAAGGAAAGTAAGTAAAGTAAGCTCCCTCCATCCACAGAGTGGATTTCCAAGAAACTTTGCTAAATGACTATATGAAGATGAAAGAGCACACACAGCACGTTAATCAAGCAGCCATTTTGCTCGGAGTTGACAAGAGAGGAGTTGTCATAGAGTAAAGAATGCGTAGACCATGTCCTCAGTTCCTATTAAAAGAAATATGTCCAGGAAAAATACTGCTGGGTATATTTAGCATGTTCACAGAAACTTAATATTGAAACTATATGTGTATAATATAAGCTCAAGTCTTATGCAGAACTTCTTAAAATACCTTTATTCAGAATATAAACGGTGCTGAACAATTAATGTGAAAACATTCACCACATCTTTGCCCCAGTTATCTTTGAGGTAAACTATGCTATTATTCCCATCAGTGTCTATGTAGATATATCTGTTCAAACTTAACCATGTAAGTGCTGTTTAACTTACTTTTAACCTTTTTTTCATTTTATTGATATAGTGATTTGACAGTTTCATGCATGTATATATAATGTATTTTGATTACTTCTCTAGACTCTTTGATTTTCATCTCAACATTCTCACACACCTATCCCTACCAATCCCTCTTTAAAATTTGCAACTTTGGGTTAGTTTGTGAATCATTTAGTTCCACTAGAGCTGCCTGTGCTGGATTTGAACTGTTTCTAGGGACCTGATGTGGTCACTAATGGAAATATACCTGAAGGCAATACCTCCTCTGCAGAACCTACTTGTTTGGAACAATTGAGCAGTAAAAAGTAGGTTTCCCTGAGACCTCCTTTATCCAAGTCTGGTTGTTCACAGGTTCATTCTTGTGCCGACAAGCATTTACAGCTACTGTGAGTTTCTGGTTAGACTTGCCAAGAAAATGGCATTTTGCAGACATTCTTCCTCGTTTATGGCTTTCGCTTTCTGTTTCTTATTTAAATCTCTTATTCACTTTACATCCTGACTGTAGCCCCCTCCGTCATGTCATACTGGTCCCACCCTCCTTCCCTCTACCCCACCCCAAACTCTGTACCCTATTCCTCAGAAAGGGGGAGCTCTCCTCCCCTATCAACTGACCCCAGCCTACCAAGCCTCTCACCATGACTGGCATTCTCTTTCTCTGTGGTCAGGCTAGGCCACCCCACCACAGGGAGGTGATTGAGGAGCAGGCAACAGAGTCAGAGACAGTACCTGCTCCCCTTACTAGTGAACCCACATGGGGACTGAGCTGCCTATGGGCTACATCTGAGTAGAGGGCTGAGGTCTTCTCCATGCATGGTCCTTGTCTGGTGCATCAGTCTCTGCAGGCACCCCGGGGCTCAGATTTGTTGGCTCTATTGATCTTCTCATGGAGCCCTTGTCCCCTCTGGATCCGTCTATAGCCCTGTTTTTCCATAAGATTCCTTGTGCTCTGCTCAAAATTTGGTTGTGAATGTCAGTATCTGCTTTGATCCCCTAGTGGTTGGAGTCTTTCAGAGGACATCTAAGGTAGGCTCCTGTCCTGTTCCGTCTCTTCAACTGCTGCCAGTGTTTATTAAGGTATCCCTTCTCAATGAAAATTAAACATCTTACTTGTTATTTAGCTTCTTTAGGCCTGAGAATTGTAGTATGGTTATCCAATATTATGTGGCTAAAATCTGCTTATGAGTGAGTACATTTCATGCATGTCTTTCTGGGTCTGGGTTACCTCTCTCAGGATGATCTTTTCCAGATCTATCCATTTGCCTGCAAATTTTATGATGTCCTTGTTTTTAATAGCTGAATAATATTCCATTGTGTACATTGCTTTTTTTTCTTCCCTTCTTTAACAATATTTTCTGAGTGTTAGAGAAAATAGTATGAATTATTTGTGTAGGACTGAGTATTCATCCATCACTTATTATCAACACCTTGTGTAGTGATTGATCTCTCTACTGACCACTGTTTACTGGAAAGAGAGCTATATCTGAGTACGGTTGAATATGGCATTCATCTCTGTGTGTTAAGATAAATATTCACTATACTGCTTGATGCTATGTCAGTTTATCTAAACGGTATTCAATTTATTCCTAGGGCCTATGAT
Organism: Rhombomys opimus; assembly: GCA_010120015.1. NCBI lineage: Eukaryota > Metazoa > Chordata > Mammalia > Rodentia > Muridae > Rhombomys > Rhombomys opimus. The sequence continues at coordinate 1,652,633 of REGO01000023.1, read as the reverse complement.
TTCTCTACTATAAAATTTTAGCCAGGTTTACAGTTGCAGATATGTATTCCTTGCTGTGGAGTAGGTATAAAATCCAAGTAGAGAGCAGCTGGTTACCCTGTAATAGTACTACAATTATTGTGCAGGAATACACACCATGCTTGTAGTCTCATAGTTGTTCGGATTCATAGCTGATTAAGACTGTTGATATCTTTTCTCCATCAGCAGCAGACTGCATAGCGCCCACACAGACTGTCAAAGCTAGTGGAGAAGAAGCTTTCAACTCAGTTCCAACTTAATCTCTCACTATGATGCTCTAAGGCATGGTATCTTCAGCAAAAGTGTCTCAATGATGAGACCACTTTCTGATGAGTGGCCAAGAGTGACAGCAAAAGCCTATACTGTGTGGGAGGGAGAGGGAAGCTTCTGAAGCCTGTCTGACATCTCAGGAGAAGGTATCTGACACAAGTTTTGAGGGTGGCTTCCTGGCCTACACTCTCTTTCCTGGTCCACATTTCTCTTCCACAAAGTGTTTCATCACCTTCATGCCAAGTGTGAAAATGAACGTTATTATCAGCACTGTGACACTGAGGAGGCATTTTCAAACCACCTCAGTATTCATAAACCTAGGAATTGAAGCCTTTCTCACAGTTCCTGAAATTACATGTGTTGAGTGAATGATTAGGTTAATGAACATGTCAACACAACATCTGAATTTCTGTGACATCTAAGACGTGCAACACCACTGGCCAAAGAATTATAGGCCAAGGGTCTGGAGAGATGGCTCAGAGGTTGAGAGTTCTTTCTGCTCTTTCCAATGAGTCAGGTTTTGTTCCCAGCCCCCACTTCAGAAAGCACACAACCGCATGTACCTCTAGTTGGAGGACATCTGATGCCCTCTTCTTCGCCATCGTGGGTACACACACATATTAGCTCTCTGTCTGTCTCTCTCCCTCTTTCTCTTTCTCTCTCACACACACACTCACAAAGACAAACACACATACCAATAAATATAAAAAAAAGTCACATGGAGAAGAGTATAAAAGTGTATCTAGCCTCCCTGAGTCTGTTTAATGGAAGAATGTGTACTATAAAATGAGAGAACTGTCATAATTAGAAGATGGCTATTGTCCCAAATGTCAATAAGTAGTTAGAAATTTTGTTTATGACTAAAGAGCTAGAACAAAATTATATTGATATCCAAGGAGAAAATTTTACAGAGTGGATTGATCGATATCCCAGAGAGCACCAAAAGAGATATCTGTTTATTTATCTCTAAAATGAAGTTTTCCTGCGTCTCTGAAATAATTTCAGCACGTGAATAACAAGCAAGAGAGCAAACATTTATAAAGCAGGTATTTCCAAGTCACCCCATGCATTTTCCATATGTAGCACTTGAGGACAGTAATGACAAAAACTGTGACCTATTTGGAAAGTACTTCTTATTCTTATAAAGACAAGTATGCAGATGGATATTCAGTGTTCTAGAAGTGAACAGTAAAATTATCAAATGCCATTTTACAGAAAACTACATTGTAATGTGCATATGAAGGAGACGGTTAAATGGAGACTCGGTCCACGTTAGCAGTTTTCATAGACTGCCAAGAGAGTCCTGCTTTTAAAACAATCTCAAGGGGAACTGAGGACTTAAGTAATTAGCTTTCCTGAGTACCTTCATGTGAGAGAGCTCCTTTCGAACATTTGAGGTTAAGTCAGAGTTAAAATTGGATTTAAGATTCCTGTCAAGAATGAACTGTGGCAGACACAAGAATACACACCCAAATGGGAAATTTGTCATATATCCATTAGAAGGGGCACTGACTGTCAACATAAGAAATGGCTTCTGTAGTTTTAAGTAAAATCTTGTTTGTCAGAGGGTAATGAGATAATTCACCTCCGAAGTTAGAGTAGCTCGTGAAAGAGGAAGAGTGAGGTTGGCTTCAAGGAACTCAGCTGTGAAGCTGAAAGAGCATCTCCGAAGGAGGGAAGAGCTGGTTAAGCCCAAGTCAGGTGTATGTATCTACCTGGGAATGATACCTTCAGACGATGTATCATGGTGATTCGGGATGGTTGTGAGCTGTGCATTTACTTTGATTTGTGTTCCCTATTTGAGATAGCATAGACAACTATTTTACTTCCTGCAAATTGTTTCAGATACTATGTTTTAATCATCCTCATACATGGACTGACCCAAAACTTTCAATGTGCTTCAAAAATGACATAAGAGGTCTGGAGAGCTGGTTCATTTGCTAAGAGCGTTTGCTATTCTTAGGACCTTATTTTCATGACAAGCCCCCATATCAGCTTCTAGCTCACATTCACCTATAACTCCAGCTCTAGGGGATACAACAACCTCTTCTGGCCTCTGCCATCCATGGGACACATATTTGCATATATACACATAGTTAGTTAAAAATAAAATAAATCATATAAAGGACATATTAATATTTAATCACTACGATTATGACAACTTTCTACTCTTAATCTTGCCTGTAAATGTTTTTAATATACTACCTTGTAGGAAACAGTTATCATTTTCATTGCATAGGCAAGAGGAGTGAGACATGGAATATATTAACTTTCTCATTTTCACAGTAACAGTGCAGTAAAGACAGGATTTTAACTAAACTCTTTATTGCAGAATTATTGCTCTTGAACATAATATTATGTCTGCTTCAATAAATGTATGTTAAACAATCTTATTTTTTAAAAAAAGCAATAACTTGGCCATCACCCCTTAAAGGCTAAGTGCTATTGATCAGAAATATGCTAAAAGTTGTCCACAAGGACATCTAAGAAAAACTAGCCATTATATGTTCTTTGTGAGGATATGCTCTTTGGACATGGATGTTCCTTCATCAGTGCTACATGCTTTTGTAATTTTAATCCGCACATATTTTGGTAAAGATTTTTAAAACTCTTTGGTAACATTTTTACAACCTTGAATACCTTTTTAAAAATTTAAACTTAATTGTTTTTCTTCACAACGTATTCATTATATAATCTGACTGAAGCATCCTCCCTCAACTCCTCCCAATCCCACCCTCCCTCCCTCTTTGCCCCTATCCCCTTTCCCTAGTCCACTGAAAGGGGAAGTTCTCCTCCTCTGCCATCTGCCCAAAGCTTGTTAAGTCTCATCAAGACTGCCTGGATCCTCTTCCTCCATAGCCTGGTAAGGCTGCATCACCAGGTACGAATGATCAAAGAGCAATCAACCAAGTTCACGATAGAGGCAGCCCCTATTCCCCTCACTCACAGATCCACATGGAGACTGAGCTGCCAATGGATCACATCTGAGCAGGGGTCTAGGTCCTCTCCATTCATGGTCTTCTATTGGTGCATCAGACTCTGCAAGACCCTCTGGGCTCAAATACGTTAGCTTTGATGGTCTCCTTGTGGGACTCCTATCCCCTCTATGTTCTTCTATCCCTCCCCCTTCTTCCATAAGACTCCCTGTGCTCTACTCACAGTTTGGCTATGAGTCTCAGCATCTGCTTTGATCCCCTGTTGGGTGGAGCCTTTCAGAGGACCCTCTATAGTAGGTTGCCATCCTATTCCCTCTCTTGCACTGCTTCTGGTGTCTATCATGTTTGCCATTCTGAATGAGATTTAAGCATCCTCCCTTGGATCCCCCTAGTGATTATCTTCTTTAGGTCTGTAGATGGCTATCCTATATTATACGGCTAGTAACTGATTGTAAGTAAAGTCATCTTTACTCAGGCAATATCATAAAGTATAAACCTTGCCCATTATCCCACAATCTCATATTCAACTTTCTACCTTCTAGACCCATTTAGATGACTCACCATGTATTTTTTTTTTGAGCCACTGCTTCTATTATCAAAGGTTGGCAAAATAAAACTACAACAAAAATGTTGAATTTCTAGTCAATGATAACCCATACTATTGGCTCATGTTTAACTTTGCCGAGAAATGGTCCTGAAGGCTCAGTTCCTTTCAACTTTTGGTAGTTGAGCAGACAGCTAGATCAGATTGCTTAAATTCAAGAGAACTCTTTTGCCAGGTGTTGTGATTCCTCAAATGAAAGTTTGGTATTAGTGCTTTTGATATTCAGTGCTTTGTCCTAGGTATACATATCTTACCACTAATCCAGATCAGATTTTTACCTAGAGCAACTATGTAGATGCTGTTCTTTCGTGAGGTGTGTGTGTGTGTGTGTGTGTGTGTGTATGTGTGTGTGTGTTTGTGCACATGCGCATGCACACAAGTGTACCCTCACTCACATATAGGTTATCTTTCTGCTCGAACATTGTTCATATACAGCATGTTTGTTTGGCTTGTATGATTGAACAATTAGAGTTCATGGGATGACAGCTATCTTAATAATTTTCTCCTTGCAACATAATTTCCCATAAGCTGTGTGCTATAACTATTATGTATTGCTAGTGATGTGTGTGTCAGCACCTTTCTTGAATGACAGAAATATTCATTTTCTTACTCTTCTCATGCAGTCTGTCAGAAAATCAAATCATCTCTACCTTCAACATATATATATATTAAATATGACTTCTTATCACTTCTCCTACCACTGTCTGATCTAAGATACCATCATATCTCATTATATGATTTATAGATTTCTAAACATTTTCCCCACTCTTTCTTCTTTTGCTATACAGTTTATAAAATGCAGCAGAAACAGAGAAACCCATTTGAAGCCAAAGGGAAAGCATATTTAAGTCTCCAGTGAAGCCCCATGTTACTGAGCATAAAGCAAAATATTTGACAGACCATAATTGACAACTAGGATTTGTTCGCTCCTACACTTTCTCAGCTGTCAGGACTCATTCTTCCTTTATTCATTTTACTGTGTTAGTTTTCTAGGATGATCACAACAAAGTACCATCCATCAGATGACTTAAAGAGAAATCTATTTCCAAACAGTTCTTTAATCTAGCAGTGTCAAGCCAAGCCTTCTCCAAGATCCTACATTGAGTCTCCTCTCCTTAGCTTGTACATGGCCATATTCTGTATTCATATTGTCTCTCCTATATGTAACTATGTCAAATTTCCTCTTTTTGAAAGAAGAGCAGTCATATCGGGTGAAAACTCAACCCAAAGACCTCATTTTAACCCAATTATCTCCTTAATGCTCCTATATTTAAATACAATGGCACTCCTAGACATTAGTGTTTAACGCATCAATGTATGGATTTGGAGGCAAAAAAAAAAAAAAAAATCAGCCTATAGCATCCATTCTACCCAGTCAGACTGGACTCTGAAGCTCCTAAAGCTTAAGCCTTTCATCCTCATCCTCAGTGCTTAGAGATGGCTGTTGTTTCATCCATGGGCAGATAACAACTCTATGGATTAATTTCTCACCTCATTAACCCTTCAAAAATATTCCATCTTGTTAGCACAGATTTTTCTGTGAAATACATTTAAAAGTACAACTATTGAGCACAGCACTTCTCTCCTTCCCTTTCTTGAATAACATGTTTTGTTTATTGCCTGGCTCTCTTAATTAGAAAACTACAAGGATCTTAGAAAGTACCGAACCTCAAGAAGTCTATAATAGGGCCTAGCATACAGTCAGCATTTAGTAAATATCTGTTGAAATTTTAATTCATTACCATCTGGATTAATTGGCTTCTAAATATGACCTAGAAATGTAAAAACGACTCATCTCCAAATCCAATTAGAATTAAGTTACTAATGAAAACTTCAATTTCGCGTAGAAATACAAAGTGCTAATAACTGGCAAATGTGTTTAATGGTAAAAATAGATAGTATAAGATACACTGGTAAGTGGAAATTTCATTACGTTTTCTAGGAAAGTGATCAACATTTTGTGAAGTTATGAGGGAAATAAAATCACTTTATCAATTTTATTATATGTGTGAGTGTTATGTACACAGAAGGCACATGTACACATGGGTGCATGTGTATATGGATGCATTTGCGTAAATGGGCGCATATGATTGAGTGGGAGCAGGCTTGAGGAGATGGCCAAGTGTCATCCTCAAAATCACCATATTCTTTCTCTGAGCCAAGGTCTCTCACTGGCTTGGAGATAGCAGATAGGTTAGCCTGGTTGATGAGTAAGCCTCAAGTCTCCTCCTGTGTCCACTTCTCCAACAGTAAGATCATAAGCATCTTCCACCATGTACAGCTCGTTAGGTGGGTCCCGGGAACTGAACTCAAGCCCTTGTGCTTGCACAGCAAGTGCATTGTTAATCGAGCTATTTCTCCAATCTTCACTTTACTATTTCTGACCACAAATATTCTTTCCTTTCCAAATGGACAGAATGGCATACTGCTTTTGAAAACAAGCAAGTGCAGTTGCCCAGGCATCAAAGTGGTTATGGGAATTCCATACCGGGTCCTCAAGGCACTTCCTTGAACCAGTGAGAAGGGCTGCCAAAATAAACATAGCCCAGAGCTGTGCCAGAAGCTAGCACAGAAGCGCTTTCCCAGTTGAGTTCTGTCTTGCCTTGTGCTCCCTGAAGCAGAGTGTGGTTGTCAATACACCAGAAGGACTGGAGACTACAAAGAAGAGGAAGTGTTAGAGTGCTACTCAGTACATACCTTAGAGTACTGGGGTACTGGCTGAAGGGATATGCCTCTAGGGAGTGTGGCTGTTTACCAAACTAATATCACATTTCATATTTTGCCTGATCCCTGACTATGTGAGTGACATAAAAATGTACTCAACTGTGGCAGTCCCCTGCTCCACTGGCTTTAATTAAACTTTCTTTGTGCTTAGGAAATTAGCAAAGTGTTTGCAGTTGAACAGAGAAAAACATAGGTTATTCACATGGGTAGATTTTTTTTTCCTTTTTAGCTCACACAACTTGGATGCTTTGTCATACTCAGATACTCTCTGGTGACTACAGAGCAGTGCCAAAAGCCATTAGCAGAGTCTGCTTGCCATGCCTTTGCAAGGAAATTGCCACCTAAGTCTGGAGCACATGATGGATAGCATCAAAGAGGAAGGTCACTGACTAAGGCCCTTATCAGAGACTTGTCACTCTGGACAACAGGCTAGGAAGCAATGAGCAGCAGAGAATGAATCTCATTGTTGGGCTAACAGATGTAGCAGTGTGGGGATTTTTCTGACTTTTCCAGCTGTTTTGTATGGGAATGACTGGCTGGTGCTGTAGATTTGAGCCCATGGCAAGCTTTCTTTTACCTGTGACAAAGAATTAATGTCATTTGCTAAAGCTTTAAGCATGCAAAAGAAAAACTTTGGTGGTAGCAGCAATTCAGTATTTCTGCTGAGAGGTGAGGCCACTTGCAGAGTGAAATGTAAACAGAATTGTTCCTTGCAGTAATTGGATCACAGTTTCCTGTAGTTTAAGGGAAAAAACATAAGACAAACTAAAAGTAATTAAGGCGTATAACATAATTGGCTCTACGGCAGTAATCTATGCATCCAGTAGCCACAAAACAAAATGATTTGTTGGCATATTGTTACCATAGTTGGGGCAAGAACACTGGCTCCAGGGAGGGCCCAATAGACTTGCTGCTTCCAAAGTCCAGGTAAGGATTTGAATGCCTGTGAGGTAGGAAAGTGATTAATAGCATAGATACACAGTGAAGAACAGTGGTGCAAGGACCAAAGGGCCATCTGCTGCCCATGTGCTCTGGTATATAACAGTCTCGCTGGTATATAACAGTCTCGCTGGTATATAACAGTCTTGCTGTTACATATGAGAGTAAAGCAAAGAGAATGGTTTGGGGATTTCCATGGCAGCAGTCTAGGTGGTTTTGGTCTAGCCATGGACAGTTTGAGCATTCCATTGAGGCATTATCACAGGATCCATCATGTACATCATTGTGGATTTCAAGAAGTTGGACATTGTGTAAAGAGGCATTCTGCATAGTTTTCTGTCAACTTTACACAAGTTAAAGTCATCGGAGAGGAGAAAACCACACGTGAAAACATGTCTCTATAGATATTAAGGTAGTGTAATATGCTCTTAATTGGTGACTGGTGGGGAGAGTCTAGGCCTCTGTGGATGATGACACTTTTTGGGCTGGTTGTCGTGGATTCTATAAGTAAGCAGGCTGAGCAAGCTATGGGAGCAAGTCAGTAAGCAGCACCCCTCAAAGTCCCTTGTATCAGCCTCTGACTCCAGGTTCCTGCCCTGTTTGTGTTCCTTTCCTGACTTCCTTCTTTGATGAAGTGTAAACCAAATGAAACCCTTTCCTCCCCAACTTTTTTTTCTGATCATGGTGCTTCACTGCAGCAATAGTAACCCTAACCAGGAGAGGAGGTGAGTGTTTTGTTTTTGTTTTTGCTTTTGTTTTTAGGATCTAAAAAAAAATGATAGAGCAGAAGGAGAGATTGGAAAGAAAGAAATGGAGGAAGGTGGAGTCAGAAACAAAGTGGAGTTAGGTAGATCAGTGAATGAGCTCTCTTTCAATATGTTCATAAGTTAACAATAGAAGCCACAAATAACCCTCTTGAACAAATTGTAATTTCCCACAGCTATGAAAAGAGACACAGTGTCATTCAGTTGCCCAGGATGGTCTTCAACAGATTCTATAGCTCAAACTGATACTGAACATGTGATCTTCGTGCCCCACCCTCCTGAATAGCCGGGATCACAAACATGTACCACCCGGATAAAGTAATTTTGAGACTTTAAATGTTCTACATTCAGATGACACCACTGTTGCAAAAATCACAAAAGAGTCAAGCTGCTGTTCAGTAGGTCATATAGCTGATACAATAATGTTATGTGTACTTCATCTTTGGGTTTCATGTCATGGAAACTAAGGCTTGGAGTCCTGAATGTTGTTGTACACCTGCCTTAATGTTATATATGTTCACTTCTCTACATCTCGATTTCAGTTCCTAAGCAGGAGTTTTGATATCTTCAAAATTTTGCACAAAAATGGTATAAAAGGTGACTCCTGATACCTCTCAGCAAGACATGAAAGGGGCAGAAAAGCAAATATTAACGTAACATAAAGTTTCCCTCCCCAAGAAAGGGATTTCCAGCACTACACACACCCAGAGAAGCCAGCATAAATCACTGTTGATGCCCAGAAGAGAGTGTCTACAGTTTCCATATCACTGCAGTGCTGCTTTCTCCTCTTCCCACCTCCCTCCACCTAATGGTGACCTGTGTCATCACTAATAATATAATGGTGCTTTCTGTAATCTAATAATAATAATCTAACAATAACTTCCTGAAAACATCGTTCTCTGATCACAGAGCAAAGACTAAATCCCATATTTCATCCTTATATGCCTGGATGTTTGACGTTTGCAGGGCCTCTACTTGTTTGTTTCTCCATCTTCTCACGGGCAGAACCCTTCTTGTTTGGTAGATCCCCGAATCTATTATAGTGGGTTTTCATGAAGTACAAGGAATTGTTTGGGGATTACATAATTTACAGATCAAGATGTATTATAAAAATATGTCATCTCCTAGAGATGACTACAGAATATACAGAATATATGCAAAGAAAAAAAAAGATTTTTCTCTACGAGTAGGTTATAAAAGGGATAAAGAGCTATCTCTAAGCATGTGGAGCAAGGATCAGACATGCAATAGTTAGAGTTACTATTTTTACCTATGCAATGCCTGCAGGTAAATCATTGTACCCCCAAGGCAAACTTACCTATCTCTTAACTAGTGATGTTTTAAAAATAACACTAGCTAATGAGTGTGGTATCAGTAGGTTAGCAGCAATTATTTAGATACTTCTTTTCTTTGTTGACCCCAA
>REGO01000023.1:1626648-1641240 GCA_010120015.1 Rhombomys opimus | reverse complement strand
TGGGAGTCCCACTTGGTTGCAGGAGGTGCTGACTTTATGTTCCTTATGACTTGTTGCTTGGAGTAGCCCCCATAGATTCCCAGGAGCCTCCCCTATTTCACACCCATTTCTCTTCTTTCTCCCAATTCTTCTACTCGTCTCCTCCTCCACTCTCCTCCTTCCTCATCCCCTTCCTCATTATCCTACCTACCCCATTTCACATCCTGTTCCCTCCTTCCATCTACCCTGTCTATTTCATTTCCTGTTCTATTGAGATTCAAGCATCTTCCCTTGGGGTCTCCTTTGCTTCTTTGGTTCTGTGAATTGTACTATGGTTATCCTGTACTATATGGCTAATATCCATCTATAAGTGACTAGGACTAAATGTGTTGTTCTGGGTCCATGTTACCTCACTCAGGATGATACTTCCATGCATTTGCTTGCAAAGTTCATGATTTCCTTGTTTTTAATAGCTGAGTAGCATTCCATTGTATAAATGCACTACAGTTTGTTGTTGTTTGTTTGTTTCTTCCATTTTTACTTGAAGGTCAACTAGGTTGTTTCCAGTTTTCTGGCTATTATGGAAAAGGCTGAAATGAACATGGTTGAGCAAGTGTCCTTGTGGAAAGGTGGAGCATCTTTCGGGTATATGCCCAAGAGTGGTATAGCTGGGTCTTGAGGTAGATTTATATGTAATTTTCTGAGAAACCTCTAGATTGCTTTTTCCCAGTGATTACGCACGTGTGCACTCCCACCAGCAATGGAGGAGTGTCTCCCTTGCTCTGCATCCTTCCCAGTATGCTCTGTCACTTGACGTTTTTAATCTTGGCCATCCTTATGGGTCCATGGGGACTCGCAGAGACTGAACCACCAACCAAAGAGCTTGTATGAATTGAATCTAGATCCCTTACACAAAAAGTGGTCATCGTTTGGGTCCCATAACAACAGGAGTAGGGGCTGTCTCTGAGTCTGTTACCTGCCACTGGGTAATTTTAACCTAGTTAGACTTTCTTGTCACTCTTCAGTGGGAGAGAATGTTCTTAGTCCTGCCACAACTGGTGACTTGAGATACCAATGTGGAATGGTACCAATTGTGAGCCTCCCATACTCTGGGAGGAAGGAAAGGAGGGAATGGGAAGAGGTCGCTGTGAAGAGTTTGACTTGAGGAGAGGATATAGGGAACTGGGAATAGATGTACAGTGATTAAATAATAAATGGAGGAAAAAAACAAGGTGGAAATCACCTAATGAATGACAATTGAGATTTTGTTATACATACACACAGTAGAGGGAAGAGCAAATTCTTATGGTCATGTTTTTATTAAAGATATTTTCTTCCATTTGCCTTGTTTATATTTTCCTTCAAATCTGTATTCAGACAACCTTCTTCCTTCTACCTACCCAGCTCACATAACCTACCTTTGTGCAACAAGTCATGGGAATAAATAAATCAAAAGATAAAATAAAATTTTAAATAACTAGTACTTTCTTATATACCAAATTCCGTAATAGACTTTACTAGGTTTTTAAGTTTTAGAACTGTCCTTTTACCGTCAAGCCACATTATTTCTTTTCTTTGTGTCTATGTGTATGTGTGTATTCATACGTGTGCATATGCATTTATTGGTAAGTACAGCTATGCAGACAGCATAGCACATGGGTACAGGTGAAAAGACAGTGTACATGTGTGTTCCTGTTTTGGACCTCGTGTTAGGCATGGTATCTTTTCCTGACTGCACACATCACAGCAGAAGCCCATCAGCCTTCAGGGGCATATTGTCTCCACCTACCATCTCACTATAACAATGCTGGTATTACAGAAATTGCGTTCTACCCATGTTTTCATATGAGTGCTGGAAGCCAAACCTCAGATCTTCACAGGTTACATATCCCCTCTCTCTCCCTCTCTCTCTGGCTCTCTTCTCTCTTTCTTGTTTTGTGCTTACTAGAATTTTGAACCTCGGTCCTATGTTTTCCAAAATGTGTTATCTACTTTCCTAAAGAAGTATAATTTCTAACCGCATATTCTTCTAAATATGTACCTTTGTACTCACAGATAAGTGTAGATCTCACTCCTCACTCAGGCAGTTACTTTTTGCATCAGAAGGAGATCATTTCAGACAGCCACAACTATCCAAAATTTAGAAAGCAGCTGACATCAGAGTGTCCCACCCAATTTGATATGTCTTCGACATAGCTCCTGCACTCAAAGCTCAGAGACATTGAAGATGAAGAGAGAGAGAGTGATTGTAAGAGACAAAGACCTGGAAGTCTCCTGTGACCTTGTGCCTTCTAGCTATGACAGGAAAGCTACACCTGTGAAATCTCAACAACATAGATGCCTGAACTAAACCTGAATGATTTCAACAATAGTTGAAATCTCAATGTAGATGGAGGAAAACTCACATAACTCCACCCTTAAATGAAGAGCTAAAAGCAACTGATAACTGCTGGGATAGGGAGAATTAGTACTCCCAAGGGATGAACCCCAAAATTGATTATCCAATATCGAGTAGTCAGGTCTATACACATATATGTGCTGCCAACTCTGAACTGAATCATTGTTGATTGTTTATAAGCATATCTAACAATAATGGTTAAAGGGAGGAGGTGCGAGGAGGGTCAAATACAGCTGGGGTAAATGGGAAGAAATGGAAAGGATAAATGTAATAATTATATTTTTGAAGAAAAAGAAAAGATTCAGAACACATATGTAATTGATGGTTAGTTTCATGGCTCAAGCAGGCATGGCAACTATTTGTCTTGCATTTAAGCTATGCCCAAGATGATATGAGAAACTGGGAGTAGAACATTATAAAATGAAATGTAGCTTTTTCCCTTATTTGATTAGAATTTTGTATTATTTATTTGTTTGTTTGGTTTTTTGTTTGTTTTTTGACAATGTCTCATGTAACTAAGAATGGCCTTGAATTTGTTTTAACTTGTTTTTCTACTGCCTCCACATTCCAAGAGCGGGGCTTCAAACCAGGCAACATTATGCTCAATTTATAATGTTCTGGGTTTCCAACACAGTGCTTTATGCATGATGGACAAGGTACTGTACCTGAGCTATACACGTCAATGGAGTGCATGCATAAACATGTAAATAGACCTTCACAAACAAAGGCATCATCTAGAACTATCAGGAAATAAATGATCACTGTTCTGCATTGTTCTTTGACAATATTTGGAGACATTTGTGCTTTGTCATCCCAGGACAAGGCCACAGATTTCACATGCTTTCTAAGCATTATCACACTAGGTACATCTTATGATGTGGAGTAATTAATTGGTGGGGTTTACACCGCTTAACAATGAAAACCAGGAAGGAAAATAACTTAGATAACGTACCAAGGATAGGCGGTATATGACAGAGCTAGAATGTGAACCCTTTCTTTACAAGTCCAGTATGTCTGTCTCCTTTTACTTTGTCATGTGGTTTCCGTTACCATTTAAAACTTGACCATTGTGGGGTCACAAAAGATGCCTTTGCTATTTCTGAACTCAACAACTGAGAGAGTGGGTAAATGAAGGCAAGAAGACAGAGGACAGTGAGGTAAAAAAACTAAAAAAAGAAGAATCATCCAAAGGAAAATCATTGCACATTAATTCTGCACATTTTCATAATCCTTAATGACTATTTTAAATCACTATGTGCTCAGGACATTAGGAAATAAAGCACACATACCTCAGCATTCCTTAATGTGCTTGTAGCTCATACCTGGAACTACATTACAGCATGATTTGTTCCCATTTTCATTAAATCTAGGGCTTTTAAAATTTTTTATTTCCTTCTCCTGTAGATTCAACCATAAAATATGTTGAGGGATCATATCTTCTCTTGAGACTTCTTTTTTTTCCCCTAGGTACTATATATATTTCAAAATGATAGCCCAGAGGTGGAATAGAAATTAAGTGGTGGAAGATGCATGGAGAGGGAGGCTGAATCTGTGGTTAGGAGAATAAAGCAGGGAAAGATTTGAAGAGGAAATGGGCTCTTGGCTTAAAGTATTGCCCTCCCTTATTGCGGGTGAGGGCTTGCACTCTCCAGCAAAGATGTATTTTCATGAAACTCTATAGTTATTCACAGATCTTAAAGCTTGGAAAGTAAAGACTCAGCTAGAAAGTTTGGAAGCTTGTTAAAATTCAGATATCCCTAGAAACCTAGATTGAGTACACACCTAATATTAGGTAAGGTTTAGCCAGTATTTCTGTGGCTATGGGAAGTGTAAGGAGAGTCATTTACAAGATCAGACAGAATACATGCTTTTAAAACAACCTTGCCTTGTTATAAAGGAGGAAAAAGAAGCACACGAATATTAAATGTCAATGACTGAGCGGGATTTTATAAGGTATGTATCTTCTATCTCTCACTACTACAGGTAATTATTAAAGCTATAAAGTTTCCAAAGAAAAAACATGATATGCCTTGTTGTTTAAGTAAATATCTAAGCAATTCAACCAGCCCGCATATACAATAAAATAATAAAATATGATCCCCTTTTTTAAAAAAAAAATTGGTATGTTCATTGAATTGTAAGCTATCACAAGGCTTTGAACATGCACCCTTTTTGTATATTCCCCCATATGATTTTGATACCTTCCCACATGATCTGTCTTAATAAACTCCTTGTTTGTGATATAGCCACTAGATGATGAAATGATTTCTCTGGTTTGAGGATTTACAGAAACAGTCCACGGGCTGGAATTCAAACCATGTGGCTTTAGCTGCTTCTCTCTTATAAATTCTGTGGCTTTTGAAAAGTAATTTATAATGCAGAGTTGGGATAACAAAAAGAATGGACTTTTAAATGTTTAATACTCTGATGTATAGTTAAATAGCACAAGCTGGCCTTTGGAGAGTTGGTTATTTATTTTCACCAGTAACGTGGGCACTGTTATAATAACTGTAGAATAGTTAAAATAGCCATGTCTAACTTGGAGCCCATGGGCCAACATGTGTCCTTGAGTATGCAAGTCCTTGCTATGTAAGTGTTTGAAGACATTTCTAGATGAGAAGAATTATGCTGTGATGTCAAAAGTTTGTCACCTGTGGTTTGAACCAAAATATAGTATGTTACTTTATCAATTGTTATTCTAGGTTCCAAGGAGGATGCACATTTTGACGCAACCCAAATATGTGGTATTGAATTTATTTCTAGTAAGAAGGCTGAGCATTTCTTAATACGGCATACTTTCCCGGCTGCCAAGCGCTGCAGAGGCTAGCATCACAGCCCTTCAGTCACTTTATTCTGTACAGGCATGCGTTATTTCCCCAGCTTCTGCAAGACAATGTCTCAGGTTGCATTATCCCAGATGCAAACCTAAAGCCTGGGATTTGAGGGAAATGAGTGATTCATAAGCTGAATGATCTTTCAAGAAACTAGGAAGGGAGTGAGAGAAATTAGATGGAATAGAAAAGTAAGGCAAGCTTGGATAGAATGCCGAGCAAGTCCAGTCTTAGTCCGACCCTCAGGGAGCTGTGACGTGTATATTGCATCGCAAACACTGTAACTCTATAGCAATTCTGAGGACCCAATGGCCTGGGCAGTTAGAAAGAAAACATAGACATTACGTATTTTCTGACCCTGATAACCTTGGCCTCAGAATTAATCTGTAATCATCTTCTTAGTAGTGGACCTAAGACACCTTGAACTTGATAGTAGCTGGCTTCAGGGAAGTCCTATCCCAAACCTCAATCCAGTGACTGTGAATAAAGACTTTTGTGAAAGTCCCTATTTTCTGCTTATCCAGGGCCCTTGTGAGTGCCTGACCAGGACCCCAGCCTGTGTGGGTGACTGGCTGTTGTTTTTTTTTTTTTTGTTTTTTTTTTTGTTTTTTTTTTTTTTTTTTTTTCTTTTTTTGAGGAGGACAGATGGTGCTTTCCAGAATCCAGCCATGACTTAACTCTCTGTGATTCTTCTTTTTAACAGTTATTAGGAGAATTGGAAATGAGGGTGGGGTGTTCTCTTGGATCAGTAAAAAACTTGGGTATCCACCATTTGGCTCAGGAGCTGGAATTTTAGTCCAGCTCCATTCTATCAGTGTAGCCAAATGCAGGCTGTTTGTGGTTCTTCAGGAGTCAAGGGAATGTGTGTCAATCACTGGCTCCTGGCAGAAATCTGTAACAGGGGCTGGGAAGTGTGACTCAGAGGGAGGCTATTGGCTCAACAAAGATACCATCTGTCGTTCAGTTTGTTATCTTTCTGTCTGTGTCTAAGCTCAGCTAGTCACAAGCAATAGCGAGCACCTCAAGTAGAAAGAAAACTGTTAATCTAGTAATGTCATACAGCAGGAAAGTAATATTGGTTCCTGGTCATAGCACATATTGAATATGGAAATTAGATCAAAGAGAGTGAAAAGACTTTGGTCTTCTTTCCCTTTCTTCACTGTCTATCGATCTATCTTTTTTCTTACATTCACTATTTAGTGTGTGTGTGTGTGTGTGTGTGTGTGTGTGTGTGTGTGTGTGTGTACCAATTCCACAGTGCACATATGAATATCATAGGACTCATTGTGGGAATCAGTCCTTTCCATCTATGTAGTTTTCAGGGATCAAACTCAGATCCTCAAGCTTAGCTACAACCATCTCTTCCTACTGAACAATTGTGTTATCCCTATCTCCGTTTCTTTCTACAGAACCCTCTTATTATTATTTTTTTCTTCTGCTGATCAACACCTTCAGCACCTCCAAAGTCATATCTTTTCCTGAAATTTCAAATGCAAGGAAAAGAAAAAAAACAACATAGTTTCTATATTTAGGTTCAAAGGCACGAAAGAAGGAATCTGATGGAGATGATGAAAGTGAAATCTATTCCCACAAGCTATCTCTGGAGAGCAGAGATTTAGCATAACAAAACTTGCTGGAAATAAGCCACCTTTGACAATCAGTGCAGGCAGAAAGGAGAACAAAAGCATTTCTCTGTCTTCCCGGAAATACAATTCTCCAGTGCATAGGAAGATGCATCTAGAAAGCAATAATTGAGTATTTACCTTAAATGTATTTACAGACGTAAGTAGAATCAAATCAAATTATGAGCTCTGTTGCTCACATCTTAATTATCCCCTATTATACAGTGTCCATATGAACTAGAAATACAAAAATGAATGGGACAGCATCATTGGGAGTTTTCTACATAGTATGTTTGCCCTATGACAACTGAGTGTCATGCATAGTTTTGGCAACGTAAATTAACAGGATCTTCATGAGAGGAATTTAGTAATAAATATAAGATATGAAATTTTTCTTTGCCATTGATCTAATAGTTTAATTTAAGAGACACTGCCACAAAGCATTCAAAATACTCAGAATAGCTTTATGTACCACATGTGCATCACAGAAGTATTTATGAAAAAAAGAGAGATAAATTATATATGCCACAGAAAAGAGAATACTTAAGGTTGGCACTAGTTGCTAGTCATTAGAGCTGTGGTCATAAAGAGTATGATATATCATGGAAAATGCTTATGTGTGTTTAAGTGGAAGCAGCAGCATGCAATACCGGAAGGGGGCTATGAAAATGATGGTACAATGATAGAGAAAACTGTTACCCCAAGACAAGAGTCAGAGGGATGAAATTATATGCACTTCCTCTCTAGAATCTGGGCTATTTACAGTGTAAACTCTCATTGCTTTTAGAAAACAAAATAGTTTGCACATTTGTTAACATATTGTCACTTCCTCTGAAGGGGTATAGTTTGTATTCCCCAGAGCCATTTCTTCCTACTTTTCAATGGGCTACCAGCTCTCTTGAAACCTACTATTTCTGGAAATAGTTTTAGAAGTTAAATATCATATCACTGAAGACTTAGAGACGGCTGAGATGAAAATAGAAAAGCCAGCTTAAGCAACTAGAGGGAAGAACATTTGGAAAGGTCTTGGAAAAGTGGCTTTAAAGAAAAACCTGGTAGAGGTGGAAAGAACCTCTAAACTTGAGAAGTATCTAAAGCTGTAGCTGTCAAAGATAAAGCCTGCTGTTCAAAAAGGCTGGACAGCCCACTGTGCATATCCCATACTGCATTGGGAACACTGCACAGGAGAGAGTAATTACCACACGCTCTAGTTGTCATCAGCCTTATAGATTGTCTTTTCAGAGTGACTCTTCTTAGCCTGACTCTCATGCCTATTTATGGGAAACTGGAGTATAATCAAATCACCACATGGACATGAAGGAATTTCCACCTATTATATTCTGCATAAATAAAAGGTGGTCTTTTCATAGAAACTGTTTTAAGAAGACAGTGCTATGCCCAGATATGATGAAAGGTGATCTACATAATAGTCACCATGATATCATGGATTACATATCACAACGGGTTACTTTGCAAAGTTTGTTGTACCTATACAACTCCCAAAAGATACCCCAGTAAATAAAGCACTTTGTTTGAGAAACATATTTGGCAGATATCACATACGTGCCCTCTTTAAGTAACAGGGGATTCCCTTTAAAACACCATAGAAATGATCATCCTGAGTGAGGTATTCCAGGAACAGAAAGACACAAATGGCGTATACTCACTTATAAGTGGATATTAGACATATAATACAGGACAATCATACTAACATCTGTACACCTAAGGAAGCTAATCAAAAAAGGAGGACCCTGGTAAGATGCTCAATCTTCATTCAGAAAGGCAAACGAGATGGACATCAGAAGAGGGAGAAAACAGGGAACCGGACAGAAGCCCATTACAGAGGGCCTCTGAAAGACTCTACCCAGAAGGGTATCAAAACATATGCTGAGATTCATAGCCAAACTTTTTACAGAGTGCAGAGAATCTTATGAGAGAAGGGGGAGATAGAAAGACCTGGAAGCACAGGAGCTCCACAAGGAGAGCAACAGAACCTAAAAATCTGGGCCCAGAGGTCTTTTCTGAGACTGATGCTCCAAACAAGGACCATGCATGAAGATAACTTTGAGCCCCTGCACAGAAGTAGCCCATGGCAGCTCAGTGTCCAAGAGGATTCCCCAATAATAGGAACAGGGACCGACCATCTCTGACATGAACTCATGGGCTGGCTCTTTGGTCATCTCCACCTGAAGGGGGAGCAGCCTTATGAGTCCACAGAAGAAGACAAAGAAGCCAGTCCTGATGAAACCTGATAGACTAAGGTCAGATGGAAGGGGGGTAGGATCTGCCCTATCATTGGACTTGGGGAGGGGCATAGGAAAAGAAGAGGGAAGAAGGGTGGGATTCGGAGGGGTGGGAGAGGGGGCTACAGCTGGGATACAAAGTGAATAAGCTGTAATTAATAAAAATAAAAATTAAAAAAGATACAATTAAATCCAGCTAAAATTTCAGCAAAGAAGAAATAAATTTCTGTAGGTATTTATGAAAAATGAAAACAATAAAACCATTTTATCATTACTTCCCAAACTCTTGAGGTTCCTTCTGACCCATGTCAAGGATAACGACTGTTATCCTGAGTACAGTGTAGCACAATTTGTTAAATAGTATTGACAGATTTAAGATTAAAGATTCTTTTGCCCTGTGTTCCAGTGAATATTCAATGCATACTAAACACAGAAGTCTGAATTAGTTTTTTTTTTTAGGCAATAATCTTTAAGTTGTTTCAACTCATGTCACATAGGATCATAAATAACAGGAATCCTTATGAACAAATATCTTTAATGGATGAATACGTAATGCTTTTCACTCTTCTAGAAACAATGTTTAATTCTATTATCATTTATGTATACATTTACCTAAAATTAATATTTGTCTCAGCCTAACATGTCACCATTATTAATCTTGATAAAATGTTTCCAGGTATTTCCAGATATTACAAAGCATACACACCAAGGGAGGCAGGCTAGCAAGGCCTGATGAGGTCTTTACCACTTCTGAACTCCGCAGTAGCCAAAAACCCTGGAAGAGAAGTGTTCTTCATGCTGTAGTGTATCATTAGTCATGTGGCATGACTTTTTGGAAAGATTTAAAACATATCTTTCTAAAGTTGAGTGTCACCAAAAATAAAATGTAGGATTCAGTGCTGAAAAGATAACTCGGTGGTTAGTCACACTTGCAGCCCTTTCAAAGTCTTCAGCTCAGTTTATAGTACCCTGGTGAAACAGGGTGCAGAAAACCACCTTGAAATCCAGATCCAAGGGGATCCAATGTTACCTTCTGTCTTATGTGGGCACCTATAAACAGGTGACATAAATTCACAAACACACACATAATTTTAAAATCGTCATTCAAGCTTTTCTGGATGGGTCAATTAGAAGTAATTTAGAGTCAAGAACTAATACAAACAGCTAGAGTTTCCTAGAGCTGCCAAGCCCATTTCCCATGCTTCCATTTTTGTCTAGCACTAAGGTCCAGAAGAACTGATGCAAACCTAGGTTCAGAGTACCACACTGAAGAATGACTAAAGACCAGGTAGTATAGGCCAAGACAGCATAGGTTACAATCCAAACTAGGTTCTAGGAAAGTTATAGATCTGTGTGCACTCTGCCCTTTACCTTAGCAGGGACCTGCTGGTTTTTGCATATGATGTCTAACTGTAGATGATAGAGTCTTCATGACAGTCTAGCAAATAGAATAACCAAAATGGGGCAGCCTTAATATTCTGCTTATTATAAATGAGGAATGCTGAAAGAATTGAGCCCCAAATTAAAACTCAGGTAATGAAGGACAAGTTTACAACTGGAAAATAATAAAATTATCAGGTCTCATAAAGCAATATTAGTTTATTGTTTTTTAATATGCCAAACTATATTGAACTTTCCCTGTATCATTCGTACATCTTTGTTGTCAGTTTATGTGAATCCATTACAATGCTCAATTTTGAACTTTTTTTTTATAGTGTTCATATGAATGGGCCTGCTTGTTTGCATGTACACTATATGTATTAGTCACCTTTAGAAGCCAGAAGAAAGAGACAGGTCTCATGGGAATGGAGTTACAGGTGCTTAACCAAGAGTCTCTGCAATAGTAGCAAGTTTTCTTAACCACTATATCATCTGCACATCCCCATAGTTTAACTGATGTATGCTATTATTACATCGTTTGCCCAGCTATCTTTTATATGCATCTTAGGACCAGCTTCACAGGGCATCACAGTCACAGTGGACTGAACCCTCTCTTATCAATCGTCAGTTCATAAATAGTACAACACAGATTTGGCTATTGGCCAATCTGATGGATGCATTTTCTCACTTGAGGATTCCTCCCTCCCAGATGATCCTAGTTTGTGTCAAGTGAACAAAGTAGTAACCAGCAAGTCATCCTCTGCAAATAATACTCAGACCAGATTGCTGAAGACATCACATATCTAAGTCATAGAGTATGAAAAAAAAATCAGGTTGATATCAATCTAGAAGCCTAATTTCTACTGGTTAGCTTTCATGAGTGCTAAAAAGTGTTATGTGCACTACCAGAAGAAGGTAAAAATAGTCATCAGTCTTATCTACTTATGAACTATAGTAACACCAGCTTGGCACAATGTGGCTATCAGTGCAATGGTGGTATGGGTGTCCTGGGAATAACCAACCAATTTCAAGTTGTATTTTTGGATTTAAGAACCATTTCTCAAGACTGAATCCATTCCTGGCATTGTTATCAGGTCCAAGAACCTGTAGTTAGGTTGATTGGTCACAGGCTCCAGGGAAGAACAGGATATGTATTGTTCAGCTGTTTCCTCCCAATTTATCAGTACACCAGTCGATTAGTGCATCTCCCATCCCTTATCAGAAAAGCTTCTTTTCCTCTCATATGGTGATTAGCACAGAGATCCAGAGCAAGCTAATACGCAGAGGGCAAAAATGATTATAGCTATGTTCAAATAACACAAAGAGGACATGAATATAATCTGAAAGAACAAAATCAAAGAGAGGAATTAAATGAAAAGCAAATGAAAAACACGATAATAGAATTTGATAAATACACATAAATGTTGAAGAAAAAAATAGTCTTTGTTAAAAATGATTCAAAAGATAGTAGTTGCCATCAATATTTCATTCTCACTAATGAAAAAGTTGTATGGACATAAAGAGAACAGATAAGCTTTGTAGGTAAATGATATTATAAAGGGGCTGAAGAGACATCGCAGAACATTCTACTTACACAGTAAAGGATACAGATTTTTTCTCACTTGCCCATAGGACTTTCTTCAAAGTTAATCATTTACTAGGATACAAAGTAAATATAGGAAATTAGCATCATGTGTTCTATCTGACAACGAATAAAGCTAGATCTATTAGGATTAACTTTTTTAAAAAATTAACAGAAATACTTTATAACATAGATGTCTTGTACATTTACTCTTATAAATGGAAGAAATATAGTTAGATTAAATTAATTACCTAAATATACAAAAAAATCATTGACAAAAATAGGTAAATGTCACAAATTTTTAATCATGAGCTCTCACTTTGCAACTTTATGGAGAGTGTATGGAAACAAAAGATTCTGAGATTTACTCTTACACACAATCAAAATAACTTTTAATATCAAAAAGATCAATGGTATATTATTAATTGTTCTACTATAACAAAGTAAAAGTGCTAGGAAAATGAGTAAACTAATGTAGAAAAAATATTTGTAATTACCAGTGAGAAGAGTGTTATATGTTTTTCAGATTTTCTTCCTATCTGCTTGCAAACACATATTCATAACTTCTTATGCTTACATTATAAATACTGGGTTCTAATTTTGAAGAAAATGCTGTGTGGCATAAAAGATTCATTATCTGTGAGAAATCTATTTTAAAATGATGATCTTTTTAAAATGGTTAATAAGATATTTGCATTTACATTTGAAAAAGCAAGATATTCTCACTGAAATATATAACATCAAAGCACTACACAGATCAGAGAGTATGATTCCTTCTATCATCAGTTGAGCTATTGAACCTAAGTGTCCAAGGAATTCTTATGAAAAAAATTAAATTTCAGCATTTTCACACTTACAAATTATTTCTGAAACTTCATGATAATGCTGACACTAAAATTTAACTATGCAGCTTCTAATTTAAGAATATTATACAGTCTACTGAATAAAAGCATATGAACAGTATTCTTTACTATTCGTAAAACTGTACATACGTTTTATTATCTGAAATTCAGGAATTTTATCTATATATCCAAAACTAATCTAACTCCTTTACCACAAGCACTAGGGATAGTTTCATGTAAGGTAAGTGTGAAGAATTATGAAGTATGACATGGTATGTCCTGACGGAGAAGTGGGATACTGTCCTACCCCTTGGTATGTAGCAGGTTCTAGAGCATGTTCTAGACAGCCTTTCATAATAGGCAGCCTGTGCTTCCCACCCAAAAACTCTGCCATTAAATTCAATGAGCACTATGTTTTTTGAAAGAGGAGCCTTTGACTGCCAAACATTCTGTGTGTTTCCCAGTTTAAAACAAAAACAAAAACAAAAAAGTTCAAGTTTTGTTGTCTGTGTTCTGCTGGTCCACCTACATACATGGATTCACGCTCTTAAAGACAGCCAGCTCTCCCAGTCCCAGCAGTTATCAATTGGCAATTGGTCCTCCGATTGGGGTGGTACTCTCTGACCACCTCCCTGCCCCAATGCTGAAGTTTTGTGGGACTAGACCTTCTGTTGGAAGACCCTGCTGTTTGAGATAGCAGTCCACCATGCCTGGACAGCTCTCCTGATCTCAGCACAGAATGAAGGACTCCCTTTCTTAACAGGGGGCTTCATTCCTCTCTGCCTGAATTCCTCTGGAGAGTGTCTCTAACTAGTCACAACTCCCAACCCTGAACAAGGTCACATAGCCCATGGCCAAAATGCATGTTCAATTTACTTTCTACTAGTAACAGCCTCTCCCAGACAACAGGATACACCTACCCTGGGAATCCCTTCCCCCACCCCATCTGTCACTTCTGCTCCCTTTGTCCTCAAGGACCAGTATTGCCTAAGATCCTCAGAGGAAGGGAGGTCCACAATATTTCTCAGCATTTGGTTATGATGTCATGCGTAATCATTGTAAATTCATATATACAATTTCCCTTCCCTGTTACGGTCAGAAAAATATGGTTTGTTGTTGTTGTTGTTTGGTTGGTTTTTTTGTTTGTTTCAGGTACAGAAATCCAGCCTCTGTTTAAGGTAAATTTTATTTCATGTATGCCTGACTGCAAAACTCTGTAGTTATTTATCCTAGCTTATTACCACCAGTTTTGTGATAGCTCACTTGAGAGATTTCTATGTTTTTATCTTGCCACAAAATTGTTTCCCATTATATTATGTCTACTGATACCTTTAGTAGATGTGATAAAGAGGAATTCCCTGGCATCTTCTTGAAGAGTAATATTACTTATGATAACAATTATTATTCATTAACATTTGATGAAGACAAGCTCTGTGTCCCTCAGTTCCTAATCTAAATGGGGCATCATAAATAACTAACCACAGCAATTGGATTGGGCCTCCTGAAGCTATTTGCTTTTGAGTAACAGCAAGAGTTGAATGTATAACTTCTCCATTCTTTTTTAATTTACTTTTCTTTCATATATTACATTTGGACCTGTTTCCCCTCTCTCCTCTCTGCCTAGTCCTTCCCTCACCTCTCCTCTCCCATATTCACTCCTCCTCTATTTCCCTTCAGAAAATAGCACCCCACTCTCCAATGATACTAACCAAACA
>REGO01000023.1:1551525-1571897 GCA_010120015.1 Rhombomys opimus | reverse complement strand
CAATAGAATGATCTGTTTCCTGTGAATAAGAAGGAACTGTATTGCAGAGAAAATGCAAACAGCCCTACTGATCTACCATGGCAAACTTTTATTCTTTCATTTGGACCTGTGACTGGAGTAGCTAATGGAAGAAAAGCCAAGTTAGACAACACTGTTTAACCCTACCCTGTTTAACCTTCACATAGGTGTGAACCTATTTGCAGATGCTTTCTCTACTGGTGCCTCCACTACTCTTTCATCTCTCTGCCATCTTCTGTCTGTAGTCAGAAACAGAAATTGAAACACTACTCTTTGATTTTTCTTTCTAATTGATAATATTCTTTCCTAGGCTGTTTTTGCCAAAAAGGGACATTGTGAAAACCTGATCTACATATCAATTTATTTTCTAAATATCTTGTGTTAGTTATGCTATGGTCACTGCGACCAAAATACCTGAGAGAAAAATAAAATAAAATCAAGAAAAGACAGATCTATTGGTTCAGAGTTTTCAGAGGGTTGCAATCCATCATGGCACAGAAGGGAGGCAGTACAGCTCTTTCTGGGGTGACATTCCCTGTTCTACATCTGTTTATACATGTTCTGCAAGGTGGAAGGATAGCTGGGCCTGGCCTTAAGGAGTAAACGCCGCCCTCTCGTTCTTTTCTCCATTCTCATTTTTCTGCAATATGTGTAGGAGTCATCAGTAGTGGTTGTGATCAGTTTTTCAAAAATTTATTACAATTTATTCAGTTTGTATTCCAGCTATAGCCCCCTCCCTTGTCCTCTCCCAAGCCTACCCACCTTCCCTCTTCTACTCCTGTGTCCCTCACCCAGTCCACTGATAAGGGAGGTTCTCCTCCCCTTCCATCTGACCCTCACCTATCAGTTCTCTTCAAGACTGGCTGCATTGTCTTCCTCTGTAGCCTGTTAAAGCTGCCCCTCCTCCTCAAGGGGAGGTGATCAAAGAGCCAGACATTGATCATGTCTTAGACAGTCCCTCTTCCCATTACTAGGAGGTCCACTTGGAACTGAACTGTCACAGGCTACATCTGTGCAGGGGTTCTAGGTTATCTCCATGCATGGTACTTGGTTGGAGCATCAGTCTCAGAAAAGACCCCTGTGCCCAGATTTATTGGTTCTGTTGCTCTCCTTGTGGAGTTCCTATCCCCTCCAAGTCTTTCTATCTCTCCCTTCTTTCATAATATTCCCTGCACTCTGCCTAAAGTCTGGCTATGAGTCTTAGCATCTGCTTCGATACCCTACTGGGTAGAATCTTTCAGCGACCCTCTGTGGTAGCCTCCTGTCCTGTTCCCTGTTTTCTCACTCTTCTGATGCCTATCCTGTTTGCCTTTCTGAATGAGGATTGAGCATCTTATCCAGAGTCCTCCTCCTCCTCGCATTTACTGCCTTGAACCGGACCTCAGGACCTATACCATTCACTGTTTCTACACTCCTTTTCCAAAGGCTCAAACTCCAAAATCTCTTCTTCCTTTAACCAGGAAAGTTCTTCCGGAGCTGTGATTGACATCAACCTAGTGTCCAAATCCAGACTCACTGGTATTCCTGCTATTCTCAGTAGGCCCCAAACCATGTTTGCACTGGTCTTGCGCATGGGTTTAGTTGCACCAGTCTAAAGGCTGAGAAGGCTACTGGTAAAATGCTGGCCTCGTAGTTCAGTCTAACAGTTATGGTGACCTGGTCCAGTGATGGCATCCTTTACAATAAGAGGGAGAAAGTCCAGAGGTTATGGTGGTGGGGCTGGTCAACACTCTCTGGGGTCCTCTTACCTGACAGTCGTACAATGCGTCTTCTGACTCCCTCTAATCCTAACTACTGATGGATTTGCTGTTGGCAGGAAACCTTAATGGCAACACACATAATTTCTTAACACTAAAGCTGATTTTATGCATTCATGGTTCAATACTAAATTTTCCTCCTCCATCTGCATGTGTAGAACTTCTGGTAAATTTTATACTTTCAATAATCAATTTGTATAAATACATGCCTATAAATGATAACATGCATGGTTATTTACATATATTTATGCATTTATAGTTTACCTAGATTTTTCAGAGTTTTTTCCTGTCCATAATTAATTAGAATTAATAAAGAATTAATTGCACGGTTTTTTAATTGTTGCATTATCAGGAAAAGGTCGTAAAAGCAGTCATGATGAGTTCCAACCTCTGCTGCCTGAGTGTCAATCACATACATATTAATTAACAATAAAAAGCTGTACCTGGATGATTTGCAATAATTTCTGAATTGGAGAAGCCTGTAGGTAGATCCATGTACTTTAATATAAGAAGAAATCTAGTAATCCCCGTTTAATCAATCAACTACTTAGACATTTTTTTAATAAAATGGTCATTTGACCTGATATTCTAGTGCTTTATAATTCTATTCTACCTGCTTTATTGTCTGAGAAAAAAAAGAGGAAAAATGCTAAATCTGTATTACGCTGACAAGCAAAGATCTGACTCTGACCAAGATAAACAGCGATTATTACATAACCAATGAAGATAATATTGAGACATAGGATGGGTGTTTTCAGTTGTAGTATTAATTTCATCTTACACACTTCGCAGTCAGCAATAAAAAGGGATCGGCAATCTGTAACTCCGTGGGCTTGCTTGATACCACACAATAATAACAAGTCAGTTACACATCAATCATGTGGTCTTGTGATGCACAGAGGAGTCACGAAAATGTGGTCCTATGCTCACAAGTCTCTTTGAATGGCACAAGGTCTTGATAGCATATAATTTTTATTCATGTTGTTAAGTAACATTATCAGAGATTATACTTGCAACAAACCTTGCAGAAAGTAAAAACTACTTTTCCAGAAAGTGACATTTCTGTCCTATGTTGGAGCAGGCAGTTCTTTAAGCATTTAATATCTTGAAAAGAAATTACTGTCTCTGACATGAACTGATTGGCCTGCTCTTTGATCACCTCCCTCTGAAGGGGGAGTAGTCTTACCAGGCTACAGAAGAAGACAATGCAGTCACTTCTGATGAGACCTGGTAGACTAGGATAAGAGGAAAGGGGAGGAGGAACTCCCTTATCAGTGGTTTGGGAGAGGTACATGGGTGGAGAAGAGGGAGGGGGAATTGGGAGGAGGGAAGGAGGAAGGAACAGGGGGATACAAAGCGAATAAACTGTAATTAATGAAAATAAAATAATTAAAAAAAAGAAATTCCATTGACCACAGATGTGCAGAGAATCATGATTTTATTCTTGCTACCATACCATCATTAAATCTCTATATAGAAAATGCTAACACACAGTCTAATTTTCCCCAGGTTTCAAATGACAAAAATCTCCCATTGAACTTTTTGTTAACATAGATTTCTAAGGCTCTAGTCCCTAGAGATTAATAAATCAGAAGGTATTGGTGAATCTAGGCAACTCATACTTTGTAACAGTTTTTCAAGGGGTTTTAAGACTTAGCTAGGTTAGAGAAAAGAAATCTGGCCAAACTCCAATTTCTGTTAAGCAAATATGTTCTGAATGTCTGACCCCAAAATGATTCCATGTATTCTGTGCTGTCATTCACATGAAGTAGGACTCAAACTTTTAGTTATAAATTACTATGTTGTTCTGTATATAGCTATGTCTGTATCTATATCTATATAGGTATGTATAGATATATAGAACAAGAGAAAGAGAGAGTGTGTGTATATATAGCAATTGATAACATGCTAAGGTCTCACTTCAGAAGTGATGATGACTCCAATAGTCTCCAGGACTGGGAACTTAATGAAGATTTTGTTTGTGTGATTGTTTGTTTACTATTATTGAATCTACTTTTTATCCTAGACCTTGCTTTTTAGACGATGCTTATTAAAGTTTGTCAAATAAAATGAGTTAAATATGATCACTTTTACTTAGACTCAATCCATCTAAGATTCTATAGTGCTAGGACATCTTCCATGTACAGATTCTGGAAACATAAGCTGTGAGAGGCGGCGTCCTCTCACACTCTTTTTTTTTTTTTTGTTAACCTATAATAATTTATTTTAACCTAGAAAGATTTAGCTATAATACTTTAGTCTACCATGTGGGAAATTAATCTCAAGGCTATAAGATTAAATAAACCCTTTCCTCCTCAAATTACTTTTGAACATGTTCTATCACAGCAATAGAAACCCCAGCTAAGACAGTAATCTTTGCCCTATTTGTTCCACACAGAGTTGTTTTTAAAACATGAAAGTGTGTGGTCTAATAAAGAAAATTCTGAATACAAGAAAAAGAGAATGCTTGCACTAGAAAGCTATAGCTGAATTAGAAATGTGCCTACCAGAATGGCTTTTACAGATTTGCTTAGAGGTACAAGCAAAAGGTACTTTTACCATCCTGTCTTCTACTTTCAATGTCTATCCTGTTTGCCCTTCTGAATGAGGATTAAACCTCTTCCCTAGGGTCCTCCTTGTTGTTTATCTTCTTTGGGATTATAGATTTTAATATGTATATTCTGTATTATAAAGATAATACCCATTTATAAGTGAGTATATACCATGTGTGTCTTTCTGCTTCTGGGTTACCCCACTCAGGATGATCTTTTGTAGTTCCCGTCATTTGCCTGCAAATTTCAGGACTTCCTTGTTTTTAATTTCTGAGTAGTATTCCATTGTGTAAATGTACCCAATTTCTATATCATTCTTCAGTTGGGAAATAACTAGGTTGTTTCCAGATTCTGGCTATTATGAATAAGGCTGCTATGAACATAGCTGAGCAAATGTCCTTGTATTCCAGGACAGGAGCCTTCCACAGAGGGACTCTCAAAGACTCTACCCAGCAGGGTATCGATGCAGATGCTGTGACTCATAGCCAAACTTTGGGCAGAGTGCAGGGAATCTTATGAAAGAAGGGGAAGACAGAAAGACCTGGAGAGGACAGGAGCTTCACAAGAGACAAACAGAGCCAACAAATCAGGTCAAGGGGGTCCTGCAGAGGACCATGCATGAAGAAGACCAAGATCCCCTGCTCTAATGTAGCCAATAGGCATCTCACTCTTCATGTGAGATCCCTAGTAAGGGGAGTAGGGACTGTCTCTGACATGGACTCTGTTGCCTGCTCTTTGATCACTTCGCCTCAGTTGGAGGAGTCAAGCATTGCCAGGCCACAGAGGAAGAAGATGTAGGCAGTGCTGATGAGATTTGATAGGCTTGGGTCAGATGGTAGGGGAGGAGGGCTCCCCTTCTCTGAGAAATAGGGTAGGGGAACAGGGGGGATGAGGGATGGAGAGTGGAACTGGGAGGAGATGAGGAAGGAGGTTATAATTGGGATGTAAAGTGAATAAACTATAAAAAATAAATTTAAATAAAAAGATACTTGTATGTAGAATATAATAAAATGCAGCCTTTCCTCAACATGCTTAAATAAAGCTACAAGTTGAAAGATAACCTACATACATATTGTTAAAGTGAAACATTGATGCATGGTGTCTTTGCCATGATAACTATATGGATACTCATAACTAACCGACATAGGTTTCAGACAGTTAACACCAGGTAAACTTATTAAGGTACCTCTGAACTCACTGGAGAATGAAAGATTTTTTTTTAAACTGAAAATGATCATTCCAATTCTTCAAAGAGATTTCTGGGAAGTCTATTGATCTCTGAAGAAGTAAATCTACTGAAGGTTGCATTTCTATATGACAGACTTCCGTGATCAAATACACTCAACAGCTGCTCAATGTCTATTAAAACATTGCTTAAAACACACACATTTTAACATATCCTGAGGGGTTCACATGTTAAATGAGAGTTGCAATCACATTCTGGAATTGTTTGTAATTAATAAACAAAAAGCACTGATCTCATTTTCTGCTTACCTCTCTCCCACACCACTTTCATACATGATACATGTTACGCTTTCAGAAAGAGATTTGGATGATTGCTATCTGAAGGAGTCTGATAATTGGAATTCTGTCTCCTGGCCTTGGCAGATGTGGGTCTTATCTAAGTTCCATGTCTCAGAGACTGTCCTTGGTGGTCTCTGCAAGTCGGGTTGTTCTGAGCCTGAGAAGTAGATAGCAAGCACCCTGCAACCTTGGGAACCAGACAGCAAACTTTGTGTGACCTTGAATGAATTCTTGGATGCCTTGCCAGGTGGCACAGATGTATGGCTACTGTGAAAAAATTTTGCTTGTACCCTTTGCTTTATAAGTGTTGTTTGCACGTTCAGTAAACTGAGACTTGATCAGGAATCTTTCTTGTCTCCATTCTTGGTGTCACTGTGCCCCCATTTCCACTCCCTCTTTCCGGTGGACCTTGTTCGACTAGCCCGCAGGATGGATCAGCTATCTACTATTTGGTTGTTTGTTAAGGCTTGGGTTTAGAAAGACATGTGTAAGTGGTGTGTCTCTTTTCTTGTTGCTGGAATTAAATATCCTGACAGCAACAACTTAAGGGAGGAAGGACTTTTTTTGGTTCACAGTTTATGAGAATGGTCCATCATGGCTGAAAAGCCAACATGGAGGCTGAAGCAGCTGGTCTCATCACATCCAGCATCAGGGAGAGGCAGCAAGGAAAAAAGCTTCCTACTACTAAGCTCTTTTTGTCTGCTTTATACAATTCAAGTCTTCCTTCCCAGGGAAGGTTTCCTTCTAAGATTGAGATGTGTCTTCCAATCAGTTAATATAACAACCCAAAGGCATTCTCAGAGGCCATTCCAGCAAATGATTGTAGATTCTTTCAAAGTTAACAATCACCATCAAAAATGGTCAGTTCTTTGAGCACAGGATTTCTTTGACTGGAAAAAGATTATGAAAAGATTTTCTAGGTGCATATTGCTTGGTTAAATTCCCTCAAATATATGAAGTGGTGTAGAGAGATTGGCTTCTACAATCTGCAAACCATTCATCAACCAAATGGCTGCCTGTGCCTTATCCAGAGGCACTATCTTAACTTTATCTAGTCTCACACTCTAACAAATGCTGCTTTTATCTCGTTACTCAAGTTTCTCATTGTCTTCTTAGATAAACTCATCCCTTGGAATACATTGCAGTAGAGAGAGTTATGTGGATGGTCTTAAATTTTATGTTAGCAGAAACAAGTTTTGTTGCAAATGAAATTCCAGGTTATCAAAACAGTAAAATCACTTAAAACACTCTCCATAATTTTAACTACAATTTGGTAAACTTTAATTTTTATAGCCCAGCTCATCTTCAGACTAAGTGTGGATAGTGGTGAGGCCTGAGGATGCATTGGAAACAGATGACAGTGTGCCTTTTTTGTCTTCATACAGAATTGGTACTGTGTCTACTGAGTGGCAGAGAGACACTAATGTGTTTTAAGAGTGGGGAACTAATAAACGTATGTTCAAATAACTTCAGCTGCAGTATGAAAAATAACCCGAGCCCCTAATTGGATGAAGCTGCTAGGGGAAACCAGGTCACATTTTAGTTGAGATGTCAAATGCTGTCACAAGTTCAGACACTTCTATTTACCAGCAAAGGACAGAGTGGCTCTAAATTATTATGGGACTGAGGGAGAAGATGAAGGTATGCATTGGCTTTTAGAGAGGGAATAAGATTTTAAGAACAAGAAAATGCAATTAGTATTCATAAAGGAACATATAAGGAGAGAGTACTCCATGGATAAAAGGCTGTCTATCCAAGCATGGAATCTGGAGTCAGATCCCCAGAACTCACATAGAAGCAAGTCATGGCAGTGTACCTGCAACCCCAAGTCCTTAGAGACAGTGAAAGTAAGATTGCCAACCAGTCTAGCTGAAGCAACAAGTTCTAAGTTCAATGAAAAACATTGTCTTAAAAGGTAAGTTGAGCAGTGATTGAAGAGGACACCTTACATCAACCTCTAGCCTCCAACAGATACACACATACAAGTACCCATGCACACAGACATGAATGCAGACACAGACACACATGTGCACATGCACAAACACACTTCCTAAGAAATACTGTTTTCAGAAAGGAAATGCATCTCCTATGGGTTTTTTGAATGTGAAGTTCCTTTTCTATGAGTTCTTCAGCTAGTAGCTATATGTGGAGTTAATCTGAGGAAACAAATGAGATAGTTTAGGGAGACTGCCTAGGACTAGAAGTGAGGAGAAGGCCTACAAATAGGGGCACGGATATTGTAGGTGTGCTAGAGAGAAAGGGGAATCAAAACAACACAGACAAAACTTTGGTCTCTGATTTTTGGCATAAAAATCGAGGCCCTCATTTGTCTAGCTGTAAGAATCACTAGCCTAAGGGGGAAAACTATGGCTAACATGGGAGAGTGGGGAATGCAACATTTTTTATCACAAACTAAGTATTAATTTATTATTGTTATTACAATATTACATATGTGCTGGGTTAGTTTTGTATCAATTTGACACAGACGAGACTCATCTGAAAGGAGGGAACCTCAGTTGAGAAAATGCCTCCAAAAGATTCATCAGTAGGCCATTTTCTGAATTATGATAGGGGAGGGCCCATTCCATTGGGAGTGGTGCCATTCCTGGGCTGATGGCTCTGGGTTCTATAAGAAATCAGGCTGAGCAAGGCTTAATGAGTAAGCCAGAAAGCAGCACCACCTTCCTGCCTCCAGGTTCCAGCCCTCCTTGAATTCTGTCCTAATATTTTTTTTTTCAGTGATGACTATGTTGTGGAAGTTTAAGCCAGTTTGATTTCAGTTTTGTTTTGGCATTTTGTTACAGCAATAGTAATCCTTGCTAGGGTGACATATGTACACTTTGAATACTAAAAGCTCACCCCTCCTACTTCCCCATGACTCCCATCCACCCTACCTGTCCCTGGGTCAGCAGAAACCTATCTCACATTCATGTGCGTACATTTTGTTTGAGACCCACTAAGATAAATGTCGGTCATCTCTGTGACCATGGATTTGGGGTCTCCTTTGGGGCATGGTGAGGCTCGGTAGGGTTTGGGGTCTCCTTTGCAGGCTGTTATGGCTGGGCGATGAAGCTCGGTTGGCAGAGTGTTTGCCTAGCGTGCATAAAGCCCTAGGTGGGATGTTTACAACAATGTAAAACCTCACGCAGCGACACGCCTGTGATCTCAGCACTTGAGGATGGGAGCAAGAGAGACGAAAAGTTCAAGTTCTTTCTCAGTTAAATATCCAAGTCCGAAGCCACCTTGTGTACTTGTTACCTTAAGCCCCTACATCAAAAATATGCAACAACAACAACAAAAGCAAGTATGAGATAGTAAATGGAGGAAATGGCAGTATTTACACAATGCCTGTGAAATAACAATAAAATAGTTTACTTAATGTACCCGTTTAACTCTTGCTAAAATGGCCAATTAAAAATTAAATAGTATAAAATGGCATAGCTCTTTTTCTCCTTTCTCCCTTAGTATCCAATACCTTATGTTCCCCCAAATTGGCATTTTTACATTTATCCAATTTATCAGTGACCTAAGATTTAATAAATTTACTGCCCAGGACCACAAGGAAGTCATTTTATAACAGAATTTATTTCAGCAGTGACTCTTGTTCTGAGACAAAGCTGTAAGGACTCTGTGCTACAGCATGTGTTCTTGGAGATATGACTACTAACACAGCCCAACTCACAGCCCAAAGGACAATGTACAGTGATGGAGTGGAGTCTTACATTATTGGGAAACCAATAGTTTTGTTCTGAAAGGAAGTCGTACTAGAGAAAAATGTGTACACTTGACTGAATTTACTTTTCACTCAGATAATCTAAACTGTTTTCCCACAAACTTTACTTCTATTCCCTCCTTAACAACTTGTAAAGTACTACACCACACACACACACCACACAAACACTGGAATTCTAACACCAACACACAATGTTTTAAGGTGGGGTGGATTATTTCTTTCCACAAATGTCTCTCCTCCAAGATAATGAGGCCAGAGGTATAATTACTGTAGGGGGTTGGGTTGTAATTCCTAAACTCCACTCAAGTGCTCTGTGATGACAGGACGCAAAACAACACTCACTTTGTAGTTGTCAGAACCACTCGGGATGTGATGGACATCTTGTCTTTGCAAGATCCGATGCGCTGTACCAAAGAAATTCTGCCTTGACTACTGCAATGACCTGCTCCGTCTTCAACACGTTCTCATTTTGTAATGAGAAAATCCATTAAACTTTAACTTTCTACTGTATTAGGCAAGTGTGGAGGAGGACGGAACAATTAGAGGATTCTTCAGCAGCATCTTGTTTTTTATTTTTATCCTTTTTTATTTTATTTAATTTTGTTATTTTTTTCTGAAGCCCCAGATCTGTAAAAAATCCCTACCTTTATCTGTTCCCACTGATCTCAGGAGCGTTCAAGGGGATTTTATCGCTGTGCTTAAACTGAATTAAAGAAGTCAAGTTAAGACTTGAGAGGAGAATGGATGTGCCCAAATAAGTCTGAGCATTCATGGTGTTCCTGTGACTTTTCTGTTTCCTGTAATATCCCATCTCCAAGATGCAGACTTTTCTCTCTCTGTCTCTCTCTGTCTGTGTCTCTCTCTTTTTCTCTCTCTTTCTCTCTCTCTTACATACACGCACGCGCTCACACACAGACTCATCCTTAGATCCATCCATGCTCACTGCCACAGCACAATCTGTTTCCTCTGTACTTGGCTAACAACATGGATGGTGCCGCTGAATTTTCAGCTACAGGCCTCCATCTCTTCTGTGCCTTCCTTTGGTCCCTTTGTGACGTGAGGGCCTTCAGCCAATGCCCGGGTTCTTGGGTCACAAAGTCGGGAGCGATGCATACCTGTGCTGGCCCTCAGGACACTCAGGCTGGCTTGGACTCAGGTCCTATTGCGCCAAAGCCAAGAGGCTCAGAAAGAGAGCCCTGGTAACTCCACCACTCACCATGGCCAGCCAGTTCTGCCTTCCTCTAGTCCCACGCCCCTCACCCCTTAAACCTTTGAAATCCCACTTTACAGACTTCCAGGTGGGCATCTGTGTGGCGATCCAGCGCAGCGACAAACGGATCCACCTGGCCGTGGTCACAGAGATCAACAGAGAAAACTCTTGGGTCACGGTGGAATGGGTTGAGAAAGGAGTCAAAAAAGGCAAGAAAATCGAACTGGAGACTGTATTTCTGTTGAATCCGGCTTTGGCCTCTGCTGAACACCAACGGTCACGCAAACTCCTGCCCTTGTGCCGGCTGTCCACACCCACTAGTGTCATTGGAGACCAGCGTTTAACCACCAAGTGGGTTGCGATGATCCCGCACAGAAATGAAACACCCTCGGGGGACAGCCAAGCCCTGGTGATCCCCAGCAACCCTTATCTGATGAAGAGGAAAAAGTCCCCCTGCCTAAAGGAAATTGAGAAGCTGCAGAAGCAGCGAGAGAAGCGCAGGCGATTGCAGCTAGAGATCCGAGCTAAAAGAGCGCTCGACATCAACACTGGAAACCCGAACTACGAGACTATGCGCATGATTGAGGAGTACCGCAGGCATCTAGACTGCAGCAAAATGTCTAGCCTGGAGCCCCCAGAAGACCACCGGATCTGCGTGTGCGTGAGAAAGCGCCCTCTTAACGAGAGAGAGACCACCAGCAAGGACCTAGACATCATCACCATCCTCTCACACAATGTGGTCATGGTCCACGAGTCTAAACAAAAGGTGGACCTGACGCGCTACTTGGAAAACCAGACCTTCTGCTTTGACCATGCCTTTGACGATACGGCATCCAATGAGTTAGTTTACCAGTTCACTGCCCAGCCACTGGTGGAGTCCATCTTCCGAAAGGGCATGGCCACTTGCTTTGCCTACGGGCAGACTGGCAGTGGAAAAACCCACACGATGGGTGGAGCCTTTACAGGAAAGGGTCAAGACTGTTGTAAAGGCATTTATGCCCTGGTGGCTCAGGATGTCTTTCTCCTACTGAAAAAGCCCGCCTATGAGAAGTTGGAACTCAAAGTCTACGGGACCTTTTTTGAGATTTACGGTGGCAAAGTGTATGACCTGTTAAACTGGAAGAAGAAGCTGCAAGTCCTCGAGGACGGCAATCAGCAAGTGCAAGTTGTGGGGCTGCAGGAGCAGGAGGTGTGCTGTGTGGAGGAAGTCCTGAATCTGGTGGAACAAGGAAACAGCTGCCGGACTTCCGGACAGACCTCCGTCAACGCCCACTCGTCCAGGAGCCACGCGGTGTTCCAGCTCATCCTCAAGTCCGAAGGGAATCTGCACGGCAAGTTTTCCCTCGTTGACCTAGCTGGGAATGAAAGGGGGGCAGACACTGCCAAGGCCACCCGGAAGAGGCAGTTGGAAGGGGCTGAGATAAATAAGAGCCTGCTCGCCCTCAAAGAATGCATCAGGGCTTTGGGCAAGAACAAGCCTCATACCCCATTCAGAGCCAGCAAACTCACGCACGTTCTCAGGGACTCCTTCATAGGCCAGAACTCCTCCACTTGCATGATTGCTACTATCTCACCTGGGATGACTTCATGTGAAAACACCCTCAATACTTTAAGGTATGCAAACAGAGTCAAAGAATTAGCTTTCGAAACAAGACCCTACAACCATGGTCCAACTGAACCAATAATGTTAGAAAAGGACAACACGAATTCAGAGACGTCCCTTCAGAGGGGAGATTTTATTCAGATACCTACAGTACAGAAAGAAGAAGAGAAAGAGAGTGATGAAATCTCAGAAACGAAGGACCCGCCAGCTTCATGGAGGAGCTCTAGTCAGTGGTGGGAGGCCATACAAGAAACAGCTGATGGGATCAACTGTGATGTAGATTTTTGCATTGCTCAGTCTTTGTCCATTTTGGAGCAGAAAATCGGTGTGCTGACTGATATCCAAAAGAAGCTCCAATTACTACGAGCTGACCTCCAAAAGAAAAGCCAAGTTGAGTGACAGCAACGCCCAGAGATCAGGAATGAAATCTGGGATACAGTCCTGAAGTTTCTATCTCTTATTACAGAAATCTGTCCAAAATTATCTAAGCATAAAGGTCCCCTGGAGAGCTTACACCTTAATGCATCCTGGTCAAAATGTGGTCTTTTCTTCTTCCTCTGCTTTTCTTCTTTCCATAGTTGGCTTTCATTCTGTGTGTCACTGGGTTGCACCCTATGAAGATTTTGCCCTACCCTTACCCCTACTGACAGCTGGCAGTGTTAAGACACATACTGAGATAACTAGGGTAGGAGAATGCTGACATAATGTTAATCAGCAGAGAGCTGGCTGAATTTTTCTATGTATGAAGAACTGCCTCCCACAGGAATAATTACCTGTTTGTTTAAAAATTAAAATAGTCTGAGAGATCCTGCTGTAGAAGAAACCAGCTGCAATTAAACTAGGTTCCCTAAACTTATAGCTGGCAAAGCAAAATACTGTGTGATGTAAAGAGGTGAGCCTGAAAACATGAGGCAGAAGTCCGTCAGATACCCGGTTATAAATCCTTCCCTGTTGCATGGTTGTGTGGATTGAAATGGCTTCTGAGATACAGTCATTCTGGAATGAGAAAGAGAGGAGTCATCTCTTTGAGACCCTAGAATTAACAGGGTTTTGTGTTTATCTTAGTATGTAAGCTGTAAGTTGTAATTATTATGCTGTTATCCCTGAGTCATGTGGGAGGGGGGTGTGAAAGAGAGTGTGTGCTTATGTTTGTGTAGGAGATTTTGATGTCTAATTTTTTTCAGACATTGTGTTTTTCACTGATATACTCTGTGAAAAAGAATTTTGGTTTCAGATTGGGGTAAGAGTTTCCTATATAAAGGGCAATATAGCCACAGCTGCCTAAAACACATAAAAAGGTTGTGCGAAAAACTAATCCTTGGAACAATTAGATATGGAGAAGTTGAGAGTCAAGAAGACTACCTTTAAGAAATGTTACTCTATTATGGGAATGTAAGTATAATAATTCAATACATATAAATTAGTGCCCTAGTATAAAAAAAAATCTGAAACATAACAATAGAATATATTTTTGGCTCCAAATCTGTCGATTTTAAACTCATTTTTAAAGAACTGAAGTGATTTCTACAGAAAATATAAGACAAATCTGCGAAATTGTAGTCTACAAATTCTGGAGCCACATTTAGCAAGAATAGCTTATTGTTTCAAATTGTAACATATGAAGTCTCGAGGGGAAGAGATAACAGCTGCAGACAAGTTGACCACAGAGTAATTGACTCCTAACATCCCACACAGAGCAGCAAGAGAGAAACAGGATGAGCCTGGACATTCGGTCTTCAGTAATTCACATACTTGTCTTCATGTTTCACTATGTTGACTGGTTTCTTCAGATGGAATTGTACATTATTATTATTAAAACCAGAAATTTGCAAATCAAACTTTAGTGTAAGATGACTGTTTTCATGAAATAAAACCTCATCCGACAACAAAAAAGAGAAAGGGGTAATAAAAATTCTTCCATAGGTGGCAGAGGACGGTGGTTTAATGGGTAAAGAGTTTGCAGTGCAAGCAAGTGCACATGGGCTCAGAGCCCCAACATCCTTGTTAAGAGCAAGATATGGTAATTAACTTAAATAACAGAGGTTAGCTCAGAATGGAATTGGGTATATATCTGGAGAGATTGCTGAGTAGCAAGTCTGGCTGGAAAGTGGCTAGTTTCAACTTCAGTGAGAGAACCTGTCTCAAGGGGATGAAGTGGAGAGACATCAAATAGGACACATGAGATCTTACATTTTACATAGTCTTTTTTTTTTTTTCCTGAGACAGGGTTTCTCTGTGTAGCTCTGGCTGTCCTGGACTTGCTTTGTAGACCAGGCTGGCCCCGAGCTCACAGATCCACCAGCCTCTCCCTCATCAAGTACTGGGATTAACATGCATGCACCACTGAGCCTGGCTAATTACAGAGTCTTAATAAAAAGATAAGGTAGTTTGATTTTTTTCTCTCCCTCCCTTCATCTCATCATTATCACAATTAATGATGTTTTTGTTATTAACATTGTTCTATTTGTGATACCCACTACCTTAGCAGTTTGTCACATTTAAAGTTTAGATAAACTACTTGGAGCTTCAGCATTTGGATATCAATTATTTTGTTTTCTAAAAGAGTATAATATAAAGTACACAGATAGTCATTGCTTGCTAAAGCTCAATGACTTTACAGAGTGAACTCACCAAGGTAAGGACCACACACAAGACATGAATCATAGCGCTCTAGCATCTTCTTTCTCACCTTATTGTAGTCCTTACTCCCTACATTACAATTAAAGACTATTGTTTTCATATGAGTTTTTGATATATGTGTAACCTGGCTTCCTTCTATAGATCACAAACTATGCATATTTTAACTTTTTTTGGTCTTTTAAACTTTTATTTATTACAATTTATTCACTTTATAGCCCCTCTGCAGTCCCCTCCCTCATCTCATCCCATTCTCACCCACTCCCTCTTCTCCCCCATGCCCTTTCTCTAGACCACTGATAGTGGAAGACCTCCTCCCCATTCTGACCCTAGCTTCCTCTGCCTCCTGAGTGCTGGGATTAAAGGCATGTGCCACCACCTCCCAGTTTTAAATTGTTAAACAATTAACAAATTTTTAATGTGATTTTAAGTTTGAAAAATAAAGTAAGGTGAACAAAGCACTATGTAAATGTTGTAATGGGAAAAAAAAACATTGAAAAATGAAGAAAATTCCTAATAGCAATGTCACCTGTAATTTTTATTCCATCAGAAAGACAGTATCACATTGTATTTTTGCGTAGGGTATGTAGTACATATATTCATATGTATATGTGTGTGTGTGTGAATATATTTCCCAGGAATTCTGATGTCCATATCTGCAGATGGGATTTAAAAATCACTCTACTAAAGCGTTTTCTCTTGCTGACTTAACTCCCCTTGAGTTTCTGCAATTCATCCTCAGCCAAATGTGCATTACCCTATGAACTAGTTTTAAGAATTTTCCTGTGCTAGGCCTTGTGGCATACTTGTGTCATCCCAGCAATAGGGAGGCAGAGTAAGGTCAAACTGTGATTTTAAAACCAGCCTGGTGTACAGAAGTTCAAGGGCCACCTGGGATACATGGAAAGGTCCTGTCAAACAAAATATTTCTTGGGAATACATATGGCCCTTGAAACTATGGGAAAAAATGTATCAAATAGAATATTCTGTAATAAAACGTATGCAGGAAACGAACCAACTGAAGTTCATGAGGCAAACTGGTGACAGTTTGCAGAGATGCCCTGCAGTGAAAAGGGGGGGGGGGTTGTAAGTAAATTAACACCCTAATAAGATAGAAAGGAAAATGTCAGAGCTCCCAATCTGAGAAAAATAAATACTCTCAGGACTTTGAAAGCATCCATTTACACACGAAAACCTTGGCATGCTAATTATAAGCTATGCTTATCTATTAATTAAAGCAGATTTTCTCCTGTAGTGGACAGGACATTTTAAATTACCGCATGAACTTGCAACTAATAAAAACCTGACATTAAAATTCTAAGCTAAAGATTTTACATCTGCAAATTTTCCTCATTATTAACCTTCAATAGCAAGTTTGGAAATTATTATTCTATTACTTTTCATTTAGTTAAGTACTTTTAGCAGTCTACATAAAGAAGTGATGTGAAAGACTATAGTTTTATGTGTGTGTGGTGTGTGTGTGTGTGTGTGTGTGTTTTGTGGGTATGCTGAGTGAATGAATACATGAATTTTTCTTTGAAATTTAATTATAGATATAAAATATCATCCTAACAGCAGAAATACCATTACTAATGTGCGCTCTCTTAGAAAATCAATGTCAAAGTTGCCTGTTATTCAAAGTGTAGGATACTATCTTCAGAGCCAACCTGTCATTTATGAATTACTCGTACGTTTTTTAAATTCCTCAAACAAGGAATGCTTATAGTAAACTTTAACTTATAATTTTCTTGAAATGTGATTTTTATCATGTCATTTCTCTTTCAATCTTAAATAAATGTAATGTTAGAAATGAAAAAGAAAAAAATTCAGAATGTTTTCACAGTTTAGAGAAAATATCAAGCCAAGTCATTAACTGTAGATAAAATCATCTAGGCAGCTTTGTGATTCTGCATTTGAGATGATCCTGACTGTTAATGATGCTGTCTATGGACATAGAAGGAATAGAAGGGCTAAAATGGTGCTACAGTTTGAATGTGTTATTTTTTCTGACTACCATGCAAATACCCAGTTGATGTTGGGGCAATATTGTGAAGCCTTAGAAAAGAGAGCAAGTGGCTCATTACAAAGGATCAATAGACCTCTGTCTGGGGAGTGGGGAAACTGACCCATTGTTCTTTCTCTACACACATAGATGCCTTCATACATTTCTATAATATAATGACTCATACAAGAAATTCTCCAGATGGGGGCCACTTATCCTGGACATTCAGCATCCAAAATCATGAGTTAAACAAATTTCTTTGTATATGGGTCAGTGGCATCTATTCTGTTATAGAGCCATAAGACAACAGAAAGGTAGCAACAACAACAACAACAACAAAAAGGATGGAATGATTCTTGGGAAAAGTGTTACCTTGAAATAATTGGCAAGTTTTGACATAGTCAACATATGCCATGCCTAGGTTAAGATTTTATTTGTTCCACGAGGATGAAAAAGGGATGATGTTCTGGGCCTTCCTAGAGAATCTGAATTATTTATTTTATGCTATCTGCATAGAGGTTTAAATGTTGACATTAGGAATAAGATGAATGAGGAAGAATTATCAAATCTAGAGTTAGATTCTGAGTTTGATTTAATTATCTGCTGTCTGGTAGCTATATGAATTCAAACAAGGATTGGCCCTCTCTAGGCTTAATTATTTTCTCATCTGCTCTGTGAATGTGAAAAAATTGCTAGTTAATACTTATTAAATTAATCTCAGAATTCTTTCAGATAACCAATGTAGGAAGTATCAATAAGAAAATTTAATCTTCTATATGCTAAGTGGCAAAGATGGGTTCATAGTGGTCCCTTGTCCTTCATAAATGTATAGTTTAAATGAGAAGACAAATCCTTGAAAAGAAAGAGAAAAATATATAAAATTCCAGGCTAGTGAGCAAAGTGATGTAAGTACATAGAAACACTTCATTTAGACAAAAGGATTGGAGGAGTTGTTACAGAATGACTACATTAGTCACTTCTGTTATTGCTGTGACAAAATGCCAACAAGAAGCAATGGAAGGAAGGAAGGAAGGAAGGAAGGAAGGAAGAGAGAGAGAAAGGAAGGAAAGGAAGGCTTATTCTTGTTTACATTTCAAGGGAATATAGTCTAAAACAGAAGTCTTGGAGGCAGAAGGCAAAATGTGTCAGTGTTCATTGCACTGGCAATCAGGAGGCAGAGAGTAAAGGTAAGTGCTTCCTCACGGCTCACCTCCACCTCCTTATTTTCTCCAGCAAAGCTTCCCTTCCTGAAGGTTTTACAGCTGTCCAAAGCATTATGCTGTAAGGTCAAGACAAAATGTTCAAATACATGACCCTTTTGGAGACATTTACCTTTAATCCACCACAGTGACCCATCCATGAGTGCACGATGATGTGATGAGGCAGGCATCTTATCCATCCGAGATGAAAGCAGCTGAGATGAAAGCAAGGCCAGTTCAGGGAGATAAGAAAAGTGAACCTCCAAGGGTAAAGGACCACCAGTTCAGATGCTTGTTCAGAGTTCTCTCCTCCCTCTAAAATTGTCTTTGAGAGGGAGGTTTGTTTGGTGTATGCTTTGTCTGTATCTCCCATCACACTGGTCACTGGTCCTTCAAAGTATTCAGAATTCATGTGGGAATAAGTATACTTTCTATCAGCT
Source organism: Rhombomys opimus (assembly GCA_010120015.1). Taxonomy (NCBI): domain Eukaryota; kingdom Metazoa; phylum Chordata; class Mammalia; order Rodentia; family Muridae; genus Rhombomys; species Rhombomys opimus. The sequence continues at coordinate 1,553,222 of REGO01000023.1, read as the reverse complement.
TTACTTATCTAGAATGTTGAATCAAGTATCCACCACAGTGACCCAGCCATGAGTGTACAATGATGATGTGATGATGTGATGAGGCAGGCATCTTATCCATTTAAGATGAAAGCAGTGCACACACACACACACACACACACACACACACACACACACACATTTCTTTTTGGAAAATAATTCTGTCCAATGACAGCAAAATTTTCATATGGGCATTGACATTTGGATGCCTAGTCTTCAGTAGTTGCTCATATTTTGAAGTAGTTACATGCTTGTACTGCATCTACTCACTGGAATTCTCAGTTAAACAGCCAACACAAAGCTCCACTCCTAAGGCTATTTCCTTCATTTAACCCCAGGGGTCCTCTCCGGCCATACTACACTCTGCCAGATACACCAGCATTTAACTCTATCCTGCCACCTGCTTCAGTAATGTTTGGCTTTGACAGTTTCAGCTTAAGCCATTGCTAGGCAACAGACATTGCTATCTATGCTCATGGAGGATCTGACAGCATTAAAGAGCCCTGCAACAACAAAAACCAACCAACAAACAAACAAACCAACAAACTGGTTGACTCAGTTCCTGAAGCCTGATACCAGTGTAGAATCTTACCTCTGCCCCATACTAAATGGCTCAAGGGTAAAATGACACAGGGCCTCTGTAATGGTGAGTTTAGCTGTCAATTTGACACAACCTGAAATCTCTCTGGAATTCAGTCTCACTGACAGATTGTCAAGGTTAGATTAGCTTGTGAACCTGTCTGTGGGAGAAGGCCTTGGCTGATATCACTGGTGTGAATGTGACAGCCTGGAAGTGGGTGGCTCTTCTTACCTGGTGTTGGGACCTATACTGGATGAGGGTAGAGAAAGCTGGTCAATATTAAGCATATGTTCACTTATTTCTTCTGCTTATAACTTTGCTGTCACATGACCAACTGCTTTGAGCTCTTTCTACCCAGGCTTCCCTTTCAAAGCTGACTGTAACTTAGACTTGTGAGCTAAAATGAATCCTCCATCCTGTATAGTGTGTGTGTGAGGGAATTTGATCACCACAACAAAAACAAAAGTGGAAAAGCCTTCCCACCTGCAATAGGGTTCGGGATCTTTTTTTTTTTTCTGGATTTTTATTATACAGGTTAATAGGAAAGATATTTTTAAATATATATAAGGCATGAAACCTAGAAGATTATACATTAGCAAAAATAATAAAGCAACATGATCTTTTTGCATACTTGTAGACTGTTTTCTCAAGATCATAGTCATTACTCTAAGTTTTAAAAGCCAGTTTTAAGATGTGAAGCTAGATCCCACCATTTGCCTGCAAATTTCATGATTTCCTCGTTTTTGATTGCTGAGTAGTATTCCATTGTGTAAAAATACCACAATTTCTGTATCCATTCCTCTGTTGATGGACATTTGGGTTGTTTCCAGGTTCTGGCAATTATGAATAAAGCTGTTACAAACATGGTTGAGCAAATGTCCTTGTTGTGCACTTGAGCAAATTTTGGGTACATACCTAGCAGTGGTATAGCTGGGTCTTGAGGAAGCACTATTCCTAATTGTCTGAGCACAGGGGTCTTTTCTGAGACTGACACTCTACCAAGGACCATGTATGGATATAACCTAGAACCTCTGCTCAGATGTAGCCCGTGGTAGCTCAGTAACCAATTAGTTTCCTATAGTAAGGGGAACAGGGACTA
>REGO01000023.1:1526913-1551165 GCA_010120015.1 Rhombomys opimus | reverse complement strand
AAAAAAAGCACATGTACAAGAATCAATGCTTTAAGAATTAAAACACTGAAGGAATCATCTGTGTTATTCTTCTTGACACTCATTGTCCCAAGAACCCGGCACATTGAGGAAAAGTAAATATTTGCTAGCTGATGACTTTTATATTAAGGTGGTTTGAACATCCCTCATGAACACAGTCATCCAGAACAGAAAAGTATCCTAAATCATGAGTTTTAGTCAGAAACCCAAAATCATGAGTGCTAAAAGACGAAAGAGTCAATGATTTTTCAGTACAAAGGGATAAAAAAAAAAGAAAAAAATAGCAATAGAAGAAAAGAAAAGTGATACAGAAAATCATAGGAGAAAATTATTTAAAAGAAAGAGCTGTAACCATGTTAAGAAAGCAACACTGTAGGATAATGACTTAAGAGCAGAGCCGTTGAGGTGTCAAGTCATTAATAACCTCTGAGAGGTCAGGTTGATGCAGAAATCAGATAGCAATGGGCTGAGGGGTTAGAGAGCAGCCTACATAACGAGAGGAAGGATGGTTCATAGATCCTAAACTGCTTTATAAGTACAATTAGGAGATGCAGCTTGCTAAATCAGTGAACAAACTCTGTGAATTGACCTATTGCTGTTTTGCCTCAAGTACTTACAAGTGACACTTTTCATAGAAAGTGTTACAATCCACAGAGAAATTAAGAGAGTGGATGATAATTTTTTCAGTCTTTTTATGCCTTTGACTCACCTTCTTTCAAGACAAGCCCAAGCTTTAAAAAGATGCATCATCATTAATCTTTAAATATCGCCTACTGTTTCACTAAGGTCAGCTTCCTTCTGCCAATACCTTCACAATTTGATTTCAGCAATTCTGATTTGAATATGGCCTTGACTCTAGCCACAAGGTCCAGACTACAATCTATCATTTGACCATTCTTTATAGCTGGTCAAATCACAGTTCTTTTTTGTTTTTTTTTATTTTTATTTTTTAAATTATTTACGGTTTGTTCACTTTGTATCCCAGCTATAGCCCCCTCCTTCCTCCCCTCCGTTCTCACCTTCCCTCCCTCATCTTCTCCTATGCCCCTCTCCAAGTCCACAGATAGGGGAGGTCCTCCTCCCCTTCCATCTGACCATAGGTTATCTGGTCTCATCCCAACTGGCTGCATTGTCCTCTGTGGCCTGGCAAGGCTGCTCAGACATTGGAAGAAGGAGAAAACAGGAAACAGGACAGGAGCCTACCACGGAGGGCCTCTGAAAGACTCTACCCAGCATTGTATAAAAGCAGATAATGAGACTCATAAACAAACTTTGGGCAGAGTGCAGAGAATCTTAGGAAAGAAGGGGGAGATAATAAGACCTGGAGAGGACAGGAGCTCCACAAGAATAGCAACAGAACCAAAATATCTGGGAACAGGGGTCTTTTCTGAGACTGATACTCCAACCAAATCACAGTTCTTTAAGCATCTCTTCCTTTTTGTCATTTCTATCCCTGATACCATTTTTTTAAGATCTACTCTGTCAATCAAATGCATTTAGTAGCCTGTATATGAACTTAAGATATAATTATAATCTGAGATTTTTCTTTTCCTCTCCCAGGAACATATTTTATGAACAACCTTTTTCTAACTCTCCATGGAATGATGCTTAATTGCTAAAACATAAACATGAGGGCATAAAATAAGTAATTTTAAACTGCTTGTGTTTTAAACGATTCAGAAAATAATGAATTTAGTATATTAATTTGTTTCTTTGAGAAAGCACTAGCAGATATTAATATTTAAGAGATGCTTCCAGTGTTTGAGATTTTTGCATCAGAACTTTATAACTCATGTGTACAGCAAAAGGGTTGTTTATGAAGCAAAATAATCAAATGAAATAATTTCATATTTATTGGCAAAACAGTGACATCTATTGTTCAATGTTATATAAAGTGGAACTTGGGATGAAAAGCAATGTCAGGGTTTATGTATTGAGCTGTGTATTAAGCTCCAGGACAAGGATAACTAATTTAAATTCTTGATTTTAAAATACTAACAAGTTGTTTCCAATAATTTAATATGAAATCAAAGCAAACTGAGTATCTAGGAATATGACACTTAATTATGATTTTACAAGTCCCAGACCTGTCTTGGAGAGGAAAGAAGACAATAAATGATGGAATATAACACTTGAGAACAGATATTATTTATCAGAGTTACATTTTCCACTTTATAGATCAAGTAAGTACGTATGATTGATGAATATAAAAGCCCAAAACTGAACTCTGAACTTAAGGTGAAGTACTGTTTTCATGGTATGTCTGTTAAACAGTAAATCTGTCAATCTAAGTTTATTTGCCTAGGTCTTATGTGTAGGCATGTGTTGTGCATGTGTGGATCTCTTCATGTATGTGTGTGCAAGCACCTGTGAGTGAGTGAGTGTGTGTGTGTGTGTGTGTGTGTGTGTAGGCACTTGTGAATGCATGCATATGGAGGCCAGACCATAACCTCTGGTGTCATTTCTCAGACCCCATTCAACATGTGGTTTTTGAGACCAGTTTTCTCACAAGATTTCAACTAATCAACTAGGCTAGGCTAGCTGGCCAGAAAACCTCAAGATACTTATATAACTTATATATAAATAGTCATATATATATATATATATATATATATATATGGTCACATATACCATATCTATTTTTTCAATCGGGTCTCATGAAACCTCAGTTAGCCTCTAACTCCTTTTGTAATCAAGATTGCCTTGAATTTCTAATCCTTCAGCTTCTACTTCCTTAGGGCTAAGATTATAGGTATATTACATCACACTTGACTTAGGACCGACTTTTCTATACACTGTTACTAACAGTTGTTAAAAGCTTGTTAATTGGACTTCTCTTCACTTGCCGTATGCAACTTAAGTGAGGACACATTTACTCTAGTGTATCATTTCAGAGGAATTCATGACCATGGTCACTCGGTTCCGTGCCGTTGTGCTTACAGCGAGGCAACACAGCATAGCAAAAAGAGTGTTTATCAGTTTCTTTTTATCAGAGTCTGTTTATCTAAACACAATGGACTGAAAACAGAAAGGAAGAGACTATGGAGGACCAAGTTCAAGTTTCAAAAGACCCTAATGACCCGCCTCCTCCAGCCAGGTCCTACTTCCTGAAGTTTTCACAAGCCCTAAAATCAACAGCATCTAATCAACAGCATCCTTTGCTGGGCCTTAAGGGCTACATCTCACCCTGTTCCTGCTACTCAAAGGAGAGACGAAAAGGGCTGGGCAGTTGCCTTCAGCTCCAGATAAATGGCAGAAATTGAACTGGGGAGTGTCTCTCCTGGAATCCGGAGTCCAAAATTCCCAGTCCAATCACCCAGTGCAGTGTGGAAGAACTAGAGGAATCCCACTATCTTTGCCAGCTGGAAGCCTCCAGCCCTGCAAAACCAAGGAACACCATCTCTCCGCAGGGCTTCCCTGAAGCTGCCGAGGCCAGAGGCACCCACCCCTCTCCCTTCCAGACACCTCAGGCTCACATCTTTATTTTTTCTGGCCCACATTTTGAAGTCTCTCCAGACTGGTGGAGTAAACTGGAAATTATAATCCCAACTGGCTCTCTCCAAAGCAGATGCCACATAATCACAATCACATTAATAAAGCTGGCACGAGTGAATCTGAAGAATTTGATGGGGTGGGAGGCCAGAACATTGACAATGTCCAGAATGCCAGCACTGAGACCTCTTTCTAGAAACAGGTCCCAGGGAAGCCGGTATCCGCACCTTGTATGCTTCAAATCATATGAATTCTGAATAAATTGCTTTCCTTGGTTTGGTGAAAAATAAAGTAAAGTAAAATAAAATAAAATCAACAGCATCAGCTGGGTACTAAGAGATCATGGAGGAAATTTCCTGCTCAAACTATAATATCCCATCCATGGCTTACAAGGCTTCTGGTCATCCCCAAATGCAAATGCAAGCTGCCCACCTCTGAGAGTCTTCAAAGTCTTAGGTCTTTCAACAGTATTTGGAAAGCAAGTCTAGGTTAAAAGTCTCTTGTGATAGAAGGTAAATGTCTAGCTGTGAGCTCCTATGAAGTCAAAGGGGGATTTGTAGTCTTTCAAAATACATTGGTTGAAGATAAGCACTCTCATTATAAAAGGGAAAATATAATAGCTAGGAATGGGTGGTCAAAGCAAGACCAAAATCCATAAAGTAAAAAATTATCAAATTCTATATCTCAGGGTCCAGCATGTGGGACACAGCATGCCATTCTGTGACTTCTGTTGGGCTTCGGCTTCCCAGCCGTGGGTCTATGGTGTTGCTGATTGCAGTCCATATGGCCACTCACGTAGGTTGGCTCTGTGATTTGACCGCCACTTCCAATAAGTCTTCACCTTTACAGATTCACATACCAGTGAACTGGAGGATGTGTCCAGGGATTCTAAACCTATTGCACACAGCCTGGCTTTATAGAGTCTCCTTTGAAATCTGTATGGAAGCCTTCTTAACCCACAGAATTTGCATTCTGTGCGCTTGTAAAACTAGTTTCACAGGAACTGTATCATTGTCTCCCACCAGTTCAATCAATGTCAGGTCTCCTTAGACCACAGCTGCATTAACCTCTGACTGGATGAGAACTAGTAATGAATACACCCCCAAAGAAACAAACACAATAGGTGGATATGTTTGAGCAAACTCTCTGTTCTCAAGGAAAATGTCTCAAATAAACGCACTTTCTCATAGCCTTAAGCCAAAAATAGCTGAGTCTAGTTAATGGCACAGATGCCCTCAAGGCATCTTTCCTGATGCAAGGCAATTGATTTCTAACTGAAGTTAATTTTTTTTAGAAACCAAAACTTCCTTAGCCAGAACTTTAGAACCTCCTGTTTGTTCTACAAACACAATCAATCCACTACCTTTAAATTCGAGACCCCACTATTTTTAAAGGCGTGGAGACAACATGGCCAAGTTCTTGGCCACAGTGTAGCTTGAGTACCAGCTAGACTACTTCCCAAGAAGCCTCTTTCCACCTGAAAGCTCACAAACCGACTTTAGGGCCAACATCATGAAATTGCTCTCCAAGAGTCACTTCTCCCACTGGAGAGATGGCTCCGTGGTTAAGAGCATTTGATGTTCCTCTAGAAGGCCCAGGTTAAGTTCCCAGCACCTACTTGGTAACTCACCGTGAACCCCCTGTAACTCCAGCTCCAGGGGATCAGATGACACTTCCAGCCTCTGCAGGCACTGGGTGCATGTGTTACCAGACACACAGACAGACAGAACACTAATTCACATAAAACGAAATAAGAAGCACTTATGAAACTTTTTCTTCAGCTTAGAACATTTTTTTTCCATAATAACAGTTTTTAAGCTTTATTTTCTGGATATGAAGACTTTTACTTTCCAAATGTTATTCCTTGCTCTGTTTTACTTTCTTTTTTCCTTTTATAGAAAACATATTTTTTTCTTATATAATGTATCCAAATTACAGTTTCTTTTCCTTCCACTACTCTATTATCTACCCTCCACCAAAATCTAGATCCACTCTCTTTTTATTTCTCATTAGAAAACAAGCATACTTTATGAGATGATGATATGATATGATATGATATATGATATCACATGATATGATATGATATGATATGATATGATATGATATGATATGATATATGACAAAAACTAGCACATTGGGATTGGCAAAATAACCAACAGAAAAAAAGGGGAGTAAATATCCAATATTCAAGCATATGTTGCACATTTCATAGTCAACAGCTGTGGTAGTTGGTCTTAATTCTCACCTTTCAAGAAGATATAATCAACCAAGCAGATACATCATTGGGTGTTTCCTGAGATGGACATCTCAAAGAAGAAGATCCACCTGCAAAGCAAGAAACCTCTTTCAAAGCCAGGCTAGAGGGTAGTGTCTCTTGTCTGTTGTAGCTTCTTGTTGAGGAGTGCATTTATTCATCATAACTTCCATCCTCGGTTGACTTAGACTACAGATACTTTACCCTTCCTACATAGATAAAACAGCAGTGGTTCTACAGAGGTTGTCCAGGTCTTCAGCAGAGCCTTGGGACTTTTGACACATCTAGCCTTGAGGACTGAGCAGCTATTGAGCTCTCTGCCTTTTCTGTATCCAAATGGCTATTGTTGGACTACTCAGTCTATATCGTATAAGGAACATAGTGAATCTGAGTATAATTTATATGCATTCTATTTGTTCTGTTTCTCTGGAGAACCCTGCCTATTGACTCCCATAACACCAACTATTTCAAAGATTGTGAGTTGGATTTCCCAAGCTCTGTAGTTAAGAGTATTAATTAGTACACTCATTTGTCAATATTCTAATATTTATAAAATAGAGCAATCCAATCATCCTGTATATTCATTCATGGACTATATCATGAGAATACCAAAAAAAAAATTCTAACTACACAGAATACTGTAAAATAGTACATAGAAATACATAGAATATTATACATAGAACAATAGTCATAGAGTAGTATAAATATACAAAAGAATATTAAAATATGCTCATATCTGAAAATAGAAAATTAATATTAAAGTAAAAGCATGAAACTTGAACTGCACCTAAAAGAAAGGGTTTCTTTTTGTTGTTTGTTTGCTTGCTTGTTTACTTATTTATTGTGTGGTCTTCTAGTGTTTGCATGTCTGTTCATATGTGTCTGAGTATGTTTTCTTCTATGGGAGATTGTACATATTCATCTACATAATGTAATGAAAAAAGAAATAATAACCCAAAGAAATATGAACATGATGTAAAAAGTATTTCTGAGTACATAGGGTGGTAGATGGTGTTTTCTCTGGCAATGTGACATCAAAGAGCTTCCAAGAGAGTAGTTGAGTGTAGAATGTAGGATGCTCTGTTACCCTGGAGCCCTGGGGACTGATAATGGAAGAAGGCAAATTGAGTGTTTCCATTACTACCTGAAGTCTCAGCCTCTGAAAGTAGTTTTTTCTTAACCATAAAAAAAAAATGTACTTTTAAATAGGCTCCCAAAATTCACAAAGAACATCAAACACAATTTTGAAGAAAACTCAAGCTTTAAAAACAATGGAGACTCAAAAAGTATAATTTGAGTAAGCACAAGTCAAAGAAGTTTCTGTTTTATCCCATTTAGAATTCTCTTTTAAACTTTATCTGTGAAACAGATTGGGAGGGTGGCATTTTTACCCACAATGTCTCTGAGTTGAGCATTCATTAGCAGCTCATAGCCTTGTTCATAAAATGCAATGGAAGAATGTGGCATGTTAATGTACAGATGGGATATATCTAGGGAAGATAAGAAGCCTAGCATAGGTCGCAGTAATATGGGCAGGAGACAAAGATTGAGCCTCCAAATTCACTCAGTCACTTGTTCCTTTTCAAAAGTGAAGCCCTATAAACATGGACATGATGCTAGGCAGCACATGAGCTCAGAAGTAAGGGACTGTTTGAAGCATGAGATATAGCTTGTTTCTGTCCTCTTGTCTCCACATCTCAAGACATGACCTTGTATCCTGTTTCTAAACTGTGTGAAAAATGTGTTAATCACATCAATACAAATACAGCATTTATAAATTTTTATTGCTGGTATAAAAAGGTCACAACAACTTTAGCAACTTAGCAAATACAAGTCATTATTTGATAGTTCTGAGTGTCAGATATCTACTGTCACTTGTCAGGTCTGTGTTTCACATGACTGAACATTGAAATGTCCTGGCAGGCTTTCTCTAAATTTGAAGTCTGAATTAGTTCCCCACTCAAGTTAACAGGTCATCATGTCTATCAAAACACATATAACCCTGTAACTTGCTTTCCTATCCTTAAATATTACATATATGTGTATATATATATATATATATATATATATATATATATATATACACACATACATATAATGTCTCCGTACAGTCTCCACCTGAAATCCCATGATTCAAATTTCAATAATTAAGATTAAAGACACTGAATTAATACACGTAATAAAAAAGTCATTGGTACATGCTTATAATCCTAACATTCAGGAGACAGAAACAGGATTGCCACAAGTTCAAGACAAACCCGAGTTTACCTAGTAAATTCCAAGCAGTTAGGGCTACATAGTTCCACAGTGTCTCAGATAAAGCGTTTGGGGTCTTGATGAACAAAAGAGAGGGAGGAAAATAGCTGAAAATAATATTTTAATAACATTATACTTTTGGTGATAATGAAGTTTAGATTAAACTCTAAGTCTTAACATTTTCTACTGCCAAGTTTCATGATTTGATGTCCATGTACATGCAGTTAGATAGACTGTAAAATAATTACTATGTTTCATAAATAATTATAAACATATGTATACTCACCTTCCAAAAGGCAAATAACTTTAAAATATTTTATGCATAAGCCCATAAAGGTGTGACGCTAAAGTCACTAAAAGCAAGAATGATGAACTAAGCAGTCAAATGCTCTCTGTGTCCACAGCAAAACAGGTTAAGCCTGAGTGCAGTGTTCTCCTCCAGACTGTTTTCTACCACATAAAATCAGAGAAAACAGACCAATATTTTATGCCAAAAGTTGTTTCTAAAATAAGTGACTAGTTTAGTGCATCAAAACAAGCAGGTTTATGAGATAATGCTTTAAGTTTTATTTGTTTTTTGTTATTTGATTCATATGCTGATTGACCAAGATAACAAAATTAGCAAAACAGCTGCCCATGTTAGTTTATGGTTTAATGTGTCTCTTTGAGTCCATTAAAATTCACATCTAACAGAGAACTGAATGCTTGGTGCTCAGAGTTTGCCAATGAAAATATATTTTAATGCTGAAGATGGAAAGTTATTATAATGAAACAAAGTGATTGCCGAAAGCAAAGACAAGACTATCATATGAAGTCAATACTGGGCATGCAGAATACATAGCAAAATTGCCTAGTGCATCTACTGAACTAACCACTGAGGACATTCAAATTTGCTGGTAAACTTTCTACTACAATGAGAGAAAATAAATGTTCTTATTTTTCACATGTCCCTTTCAGTGGAGATCAAAGAGAAAATATAGAACAGAAATGTGGCTAGAAAAAGAAAAAAAATGTGGAGAAATTTTTTTATGATTCAGAGATAATAACGTAAACAATCAAAGTATACGATTTATTCCATATAAAGGGAAGAGATATTAAATTTTAAAATAGTATGGCAAAAAAAAATCATGATATCATGGCTTTCATACCTTATTCTTTCATGGGGTCAAAGATAATAAATTACAGAGGAAACGTGGCTGTCATCAACATACAGCTCCTTGAATTCTGTTGTGTTTGTCCATTTTACATTATATAAAAGTACAGGTTGTATGAACTCTTTCACTACATGTTAGGCATGCAAAAACATTGATATTCTTCCCTGGGAATTAAATAGAGATTTCAAAGGAAAACATTTATAGTACTATATTTTGTAAAATAAATTACTCATTTTTATTCAAAGAATTACTTCTTATTCTTTTTTTTTTAAAAAATCTTTTGTTTTTTTAAGATTATAATATGATAACACCATTTTTCTGTTTTAACACCCCATTCCCATGTATTCTGTCTCACTAATAAGGATTCTTTTTATAAGTGTTTTATTTGGGAGTCCTCAGAGTCAGACCCCAGACTGAAGTTTTGTATGTGAAATAATATAGTAAGAGAAAAACCTTATAGTTGTAGATCAAGAGAGCAGAGGAAACTAAGACTGCAATATGACTTAAAAGAAGAGAGGACAATGCAGCCACTTTTGATGAGAACTGATAGACTAAGATCAGAAAGAAGGAGAGAAGAACCTACCCTATCAGTGGACTTGGGGGGGGGCATGCATGCAGAAAGGGGAGGGAGGGTGGGATCGGGAGGGGAGGAGGGAAGGGTCTATGGGGGGATACAAAATGAATAAACTGTAATTAATAAAAAATACAAAAAAGTTAAAAAAAAAAAAAGAAGAGAGGGTCATTCCAACCTCATCTTCAGGGAATAATTCTATTGACTTCCTATGAGAAAACCAAGCTTTTGCATTCCTGTAGCCTTCAGACACTGGCCAGGCAACTCCAAGGGAGTCTAATTTTTTGTTTCTTCCCATTTATGGAAATGTGAATCTCAGAAACTCAAGGTCAATCCATTGCTGTTTGTAGGTATCATGAAAATGAGACACGAGTTGAAAGGGAGGTTGCACAGCAAGCAGGAGGGAAGTAATGGGGGTGGATATGTTTAAAATGCATTGCATAAATTTATGAAATTTTCAAAGAAGAGATTAAAATATTTAACAATAAAATAATAATAAAACAAGCAAATGAAAGGAACAAAAGCAAAGTCAAAACATTGCACCCTACAGCTGGATGTTGATATTTCTCTTTTAAAGATACTAAGATTGAAAATGGAATAAGACAGAGTTGAGCAAATGTCCTTGTTGAATGGTGGGGCATCTTTTGGGCATATGCCCAAGAGTGGTATAGCTGGATCTCTTGAGGCAGTGCTATTCTCCACTTTCTCAGAAAAAGCCGGATTGATTTCCAAAGTGGTTGTATAAATTTGCATTCCCAACAGCAATAGAGGAGGATTCCCCTTTCTCCACATCCTCTCCAGCATGTGTTGTCACTTGAGGTTTTTTTTTTGTTTTTTTTTTGTTTGTTTGTTTAGGTTTGCATAAGGATATTTTATTTTTTTATTTTTATTATTATTTTTTTTAATTTTTATTTTTATCAGTTACGTTTTATTAATTCTGTATCCCAGCCGTGCCCCGAACCCTCATTCCCTCCCAGTCCCTCCCTCCCTCACTCATCACTACTGTGCCCCTTTCCAAGTCCACTGATAGGGGGGACCTCCCCCCATTCATCTGATCCTGTTTTATCAGGTATCTTCATTGAGTTCCTGTTAGAAATAGTCCCTGTTCCCCTCACTTTGGGAAACCAATTGGTTACTGAGCTACCACAGGCTACATCTGAGCTGAGGTTCTAGGTTATATCCATACATGGTCCTTGGTTGAATGTCAGTTTCAGAAAAGACCCTGTGCCCAGATATATTTGGTCTTTGTGGAGCTCCTATCCTTTCCCCATCAGACTAACTCCCCTTCTTTCTTATGATTCCCTGTACTCTGCCAAAGGTTTGGTCATGAGTCTTTGCTTTGAAAACACTGCTAGTTAGAGGCTTTCAGATGCGCTCAGTAGACCCCTGTCATGCGTTCAATGCACATCCCATCTGTCTTTCTAAACGAGGATTGATCCTCTTACCCCATGTCCGCTCTCTTGGTTATCTTTTTTAGGTGTATAGATTTCATTATGTTTATCATATCTTATAGGTCTATATAAGTGAGTATATACCGTGTTTGTCTTTCTCCTTCTGGGATATTTCACTCAGAATGATGTTTTCTAAATCCCACCATTTGCCTGCAAATTTCATGATTTCCTCCTTTTTGATTGCTGAGTAGTATTCCATTGTGTAGAAATACCATAATTTCTGTACCCATTCTTCCGTTGATGGACATCTGGGTTGTTTCCAGGTTCTGGCTATTACAAATAAAGCTGCTATAAACATGGTTGAACGTCACTTGAGTTTTTAATCTTAGCCTTTCTGATCAGTGTAAGATGGAATCTCAGAGTTATTTTGATTTGGATTGTCCTGATTACTAAAAATGTTGAGCATTCATTGGATATTCCTCTGTTGAAAATTCTCTGCTTATCTCTATACCCCATTTTTTAAATTGGATTATTTGTTTTTTTGGTATTTAATTTCTTCAATTCTTTATATAATCTGGAAACAACCGAGATGTCCCTCAGCCGAGGAATGGATACAAAAATTGTGGCACATTTACACAGTGCAATACTACTCAGATATTTAAAAAAAGGAAATCATAAAATTTGCAGACAAATAAAAAGATCATCCTGAGTGAGGTAACCCAGAAACAGAAAGACAGGCATAGTATACACTCACTTATAAGCCGATATTAGCTGTATAATATAGGATAGCCATAATAAACTCTGCAGACTTAAAGAAGCTAAACAAGGAAGATCCTTGGAAGTATGCTTAACTCTCATTCAGAGTGGCAAACAGGATAGACAACAGAAGAGGTGAAAGAGGGAAGACAATGGAAGCCTACTATAGAAGGTCCTCTGAAAGGCTACACCAACTGGGAATCAAAGAGGATGCTGAGACGCACAGCCAAACTTTGGGCAGAGCACAGGGAGTCTTATGGAAGAAGGCAGTGGGGGGTGGGGAGGTAGAAGTACTCAGAGAGGACAGGAGCCCCACAAGGAAACCAACAAAGCTAAATATCCTGAGCCCAGGGGCTCCTGCAGAGACCTATGCACTAACTAAGGACTAAAAGGACCTAGACCCCCTGCTCAGATGTAGCGGATTGGCAGCTCAGTCTCCTCGTGTGTACCAGAGGAAGGTGAGCAGGGGCTGCCTCTGTCATGAACTTGATTGCCAGCTCTTTGATCTCTTGGCCCTGGGATACAACAGAGGAAGAGGATCCACCAGTCCTGATGAGACTTGATAAGCTATGGGCAGATAGCAGAGGAAAAGCACCCCCACTTCAGTAGATAGGGAAAGGGGATGGGGAAAAAGGAAGGGTAGGAGAAGTTGATGGAGGGGGCTTCAATTGGGATATATAATGAAAAAAATTAAAAAAAAAAAAAAAAGAAGAAGAGAGAGAGCAGAAAAAAATGAATGGAATAAGACAATTATGTGATGCCATGTCTCCCCCTTATAGTATTACTCTCTGTGCTGTCTGCTTTCTCCTCCCCCACCTCACATCTCTGGCAGCTACTGATCTTCTTACTCTCTTTACAGCTTTGGTCTTCCAGAATGTCACATGGCTGAAATCACACAATAAGTAGAATGCATGGCACACAAAGAAAACCCTAATGCAGTTACAGGTTTTAGCAAAAGCATTCCTACTGGTTCATCAGTTCTAAAATATTTATCACGTTAATGTGAGATATTAATTAATAATGCAGACACGGAGTGGGAAAGTAGGGCATACAACAGCTCTCTGGGCTGACTGCAAGCTTACAGCTGCTCTAAAAGGAGTCCATTTGTTAAATGGTGTGGTTTGTACAAACTCATTGATAGGTAAAGGAGTAAGGCAGATTGCTTGACCCTGACTATACATCTCAGTGATCTTGCTGTTTTCACCATTTCATCATCTTATTATATGAAAGCATTATTTCTATTAACAATTAGTATATTTCATAATAAAATATGACAATGCATTTGATAGAACTTCAGAGATTTCTACTTTCAAGGAATTTTTTTTCTTTTGTACTTTTGTATCCAGTTATGCTAGTGGTCACATATACAGAGGCTCTGGCATACCAAGCAAATCAATGAATCAGGTCAGCTGTGAGAGACAATAAAGGTGACCCTCTGGGGAATCACTCCTGTCCAAGGGAGGCAGCAACTTCTCAGCCAAGAATATTGTTGCCACGGGGATTTTTCCAAACTCAGCCAAAAATGAGAATGTTTCGTATATAGCCTCCTACTTTTAAATACTATAAACCCCAATTTCATAAAGTTTCCAATGCATCAGAGAGAGAGAGAGAGAGAGAGAGAGAGAGAGAGAGAGAGAGAGAGAGAATAGAGAAAAATTTCATAGTAAGGACACTCTCATTGGTTCTCAGAAATAAGCCAGCAAGGCAATGTGATTTAAAGAATGCCTTTCATCCAAAGTCATTCAAACAATTTGAGGGCTGGAAAGACAGCTGATAGAATGTTTACCTTGCATGCATGAGGCCCTGAGTTGAATCCCTAGCACTTCAATAAATACATGAATATTAAAAATACTGCTTGAAACTATGAAAATGTGGAGGTATATTTATATATTGAATATCTGTATCTTTGATGTTTTGATTTGTGCTTGAATTGTTTTTAGAAACACATAAGTGGGGGCTGGAGAGATGGCTCAGTGGTTAAGAGCACTGGCTGTTCTTCCAGAGGACCTGAGTTCAATTCCCAGCAACCGTATGGTTGCTTTCAACCATCTGTAATGGAATCTGATTCCTTCTTCTGCTTTGCATGAAAACACTGTCCATATACGTAAAATAAATACATCTTTAAATTTTTTTAATTTAAAAAAAGAAACACATAAGTGTACATACACACACACACACACACACAGAGAGAGAGAGAGAGAGAGAGAGAGAGAGAGAGAGAGAGTAAAGAATCCAGTTATGGTATTCAGTTTGAGATTCCCTAAGTAAACAATGGCTTCTTTGAACTATATTTAATTCAATTAAATTATTTTCTAACGTGAATGAGGCCTTTTGATTTGTGTTCTGTTTAAAATGATGAATTTTCCATGAACTTGCAGCTACTATAAATATAAAGTTTATTTCCTACAGAAAACAAATCTGATTTACCATTAAATTCTGTGAATGGCAGGGAAAGGAAAGGAAGTGTTCATATCCTTTTCTATGAAATACCTTTAAGCAAATAGTAAACACATATCTTTCTATCATTGTACAACATTATAATCAGATCTGGGAAGTGTGAAGTAGGAATATAGGATTGTGAACACTTAATAGAATTATTGAAATTATGAAACAACAAAAGTGTAAGAAAACTTTAGAAAAAAATGAATACTAACTTTTTTCTTTTTTCTTTTTTTTATTAATTACACTTTATTCACTTTGTATCCCCATCCCCCCCGTGGTTCCCTCCCTCCTCCCATCCCAATCCCTCCCTTCCTCCCTTCCTCCACCCTCTGCATGCATGCCCCTCCCCAAGTCCACTGATAGGGGAGGACTTCTTTTCCTTCCTTCTAATCCTAGTCAATTAGTTCTCATCAGGAGTGGCCGCATTGTCTTCTTCTGTGGCTTGGTAAGGCTGCTCCCCCCTCAGGGGGAGGTGATTAAAGAGCAGGCCAATCAGTTCATGTCAAAGACAGTCCCTGTTCCTATTACAATGGAACCCACTTGGATACTGAACTGCCATGGGCTACATCTGTGCAGGGGTCTTAGGTTATCTCCATGTCCTTGGTTGGAATATCAGTCTCAGGAAAGACCCCTGTGCTCAGATTTTTTGGTTCCGTTGCTCTCCTTGTGGAGTTCCTGTCCTCCCCAGATCTTACTGTTTCCCACTTTTTTCCTAAGATTCCCTGCACTCTGCCCAAAGGTTGCCCATAAGTCTCAGCATCTACATTGATAGTCTGCAGGGGAGAGTTTTTCAGAGGTCCTCTGTGTCAGGCTCCTGTCTTGTTCCCTCTTTTCTCCTTCTTCTGATGTCCAGCCTCTTTGCCTTTCTGGATAGGAATTGAGCATTTTAGCAAAGGTGTATTAAAAGTCATGTAGAAAATGATAAATAAAAACCTCAATCATATTAGAAGGGAAAATGGACAGTGCTTGCTGAATCATATAAAGCCCCAAGAAAATTATTAATAACCATGCAGAAGGAGAAATTCTAATACAATTGCTGAATTAGTAAGACACAGTGGTTACAGAGCAACAAAAGTAAAAGTTGACCAGTTAAGTTGAACAGCCATTAGAAATGAGCTGAATCCTCAAGACTATAAACTCACTGAGGGAAGAAGATAATTAAAGGTGATGGTGTCAAAGAAGAAATTTAGCAGGTGAGCAATCGTACTCAGTTATCTACATTTCCAGGAAATAAATCTTCTATTTTGTTTCTCATTCTTCCAACGGATTTATCAGATCAAATATGACTCCTTGGCAATCTGTTTATCATTTCTCAGAAGTCAAATGAGAAACTCAGACGTCAGTTGTCTCAACCCCTGCTGCTCACTCTCTTGGGTACATCATTTAGGAACTATAGGCACTGAAATGTAAATGAAAATTTTTACCTATCTTTATTAATAATATTAATTTCCACCAAAGGGCAACTATATTATTATTAGCTTTAGAATGTCAAAGGATAAGAAATGATGGGATGAATATGTTTTAAGTAAAGTTACATATATGTGAGAAAATGCCATGAGGAAACACTGAAAAGAAGAATTTACAGACTATTATAGTCGCCGAGGCAATTTTAAAAGGCCGCCATATTTTCTAATTGCTATTTAAAACAAATATTCAGATAGCTCAGGTTCCTTACTCTTTTCTATCACTATCTCCTCGACATAGATAAGGGCAAATCTGTTTAACTGTAGAGCACACACTAAGCACATCTAATGCAACACACTATTTGCTAAGTGTTACAGAGACACAATCAAGCCTTTATAAAGGTTTCCAAGCTACTAGCTAAATGCTGCAGATATTCCTTAAAACTAAGCATGTATGAATCAATCTGAGTTGAATGTCTCAAGAAATACAAATGCTTAGGTCAAAGAGAGCCTCCGACTTCAGAGATTATAGAAGGCTTCTTTAATAAGCTGGGGCCTTAAGGGCCAGGTATTATTTCACTGCTCAGAGAGCGGCTGATAAGATAGGGGGTGGGGAGAAGTCATTAAAAGGTAGACGGTGTTTTGGCAGAGGGAAATAATACTTTGTGTAGGGATCAGAGTTTTACACGTTTACTTGAATATAGGCTGTGTAGAAGGAGACAGATTGAGATAAGGTTGGAAAAGCAAAATGTGGAGGAAGCATTCAATGGTAATAGGATCCTTAGAATATTTAAAAGTACTAGGGTGACTTAGTAGACGGGACTGTTAGAGCACCGTGCTATCGTCATGGGAAGAAAGGAGGTGTTTTGGAAATACAGTGAACATTTTTAAAGGACTTATTAACACATGTCTCTTACAATCCATTTCGGAATCCAGTAACATCAGGGAAATATGAAAGGACACAAAGATGTAATATAAATTTTTAACACTTCCTCCCACAGCCCGCCAGCAACAGTAGCGAGCCCTGCCCAAGGCCCTCTGTGTTCCACTTACCCTGTGCTCCCCACATCCCAGTTCTCAGGCCTGTGTCATATCCTGGGACCCACCCTGATCTGCAGCACCAGAGACCAGCATGGATCAGGGAGCCGCAGAGACCAGCCAAAATACCAGAGGACTAGGGTCTCTGGGATCATGAGCTATGCATACAACACCAGAGGCCTACTACCTTCAGAGACAACCAGGCCTGCTAATACCAAAGTCAACTAGATAGCTTCATATCAGCACGAGAACATGAGCAACAAAACGCAGGGCCATATGACACCACATACCACAAGAAGGGAAACTGAGGGGGCATCTTTTTCGACAAGATGCAGATCTGTGACAGGGTATGCTCCTGGGAGGATATGGGTGTGACTCCACCTGAACCTCCTAACCTGGACTCCTCACACGTGACCACCTCCTAGCCAGGCACGACTAGTGGAGGGAGGGGAAATACAATCCACCATAAAAACTTTAATCCAAATATTACCCTGCCTACAAGAAGTGCAGGGATAAAGAGGGAACAGAGATTGCGGGAATGCCCAACCAATGACTGGCCCAACCTAAGATCCACCCCATGGTAGAGAGCCAGCCCTTGAAACTTTATGATGTTCTGCTATACTTGCAGAGGGAAGCCTATAGGGGGAGGGGGCTCCCCTTTTCTTGGGGAGAGAGAGAGAGAGGAAGGGGGATAGAGGGGAAGGGTAGGAACCGGAGAAGAGTAGGGAAGGGGGCACCCTTGGGATGTAAAGTAAATAAATTTAAAAAATTTAAATGCTTGATTTGAAGTTTAGATTTATTTACACATACTAAGACTGAATGCCCAACACACAGGACTAGAACCTACCTCTCTGAGCTCATTCAGCAGAAAATCTTTATCCATGCATTGCCTGCAGAAGCTATATGTACTTTTTGCATCTGTTTATTCAGTTTTCCATGAGCTTAATCTGAATAGCTATCTAATTTATTCTCTGAGGATAGAGGAAAAAGCCTGTCTCTTTTCTGAAAAAGAAAAAAAAAGTGGACTGAATTATTTATTTCTTACTTCTTAAGAAGCTTATGAAATGCAAGATGAAAGGTCAGGATTAATTATGAAAAATGGTGTGAATTTCGACAGAAGAAATATATGTTAATTGGCAAAGGATATACGCTGTAGCTATTACCTTATTGATATTCAACAAAACTTGATGAGACCAAGAATGTCTTATTTTTTAACAACTTGTATGTTGTGATAATGTTGATGTTAGTGCTGAAGTGGATAAAATTTTTGAATAACATTTTTTTTCTCACAAGTAGTTCTCATGGCCACTTATACTTCCCTTTACTGTACAAAGTAAGATCTGACTGTGGTGTTGGGTAATCAATTGGTGTGCTCTTCCTTGAGGAATGCTCTCAGCATTCCTTAGTTGCATTTACTTAGCTGTTATTTTACTAGTTCCTTAAGATTTAGTTGTTTTTCCTTCCTTTTCTTTTCTTGGGTTTTTGACACAAGCCCCTACCTTGTTGATTTGGGATCCTCCGGTTTAGCTTGACTTCATTAATTCTTAAAAACACCTTGCCTATAACTGCTTTAATCATCTCACAAAGACTTTTGTTCTGTTTTTTAAAGCGGTGTGTATGTGTGTGTGCTTGCTTGCTTGCTTGCTTTCTCGCACACACATGCACACTCATACATGCCACAGAGTTATGCCCTTGTACCCCTGTGGAGATCAGAGGACAAGCCTCTTGGATTTTATCCTCTTCTGCCACCTTGTGGGATCCAGAACCCCAAATTAATTTTCAGGTCTGCTCTGTAACACATCCACCCATGAGCCACCTAGCTTACCCTTTTGTTCTTTTTGAGACTCCATGTTTGTGGTTTGCTGCTGCTTCTTTTTTTCTTCTTCTTGTTTGTGCTAAATACGAACTCAGGACCTTGAATATGTTAAACACACACTCTAGGGATTCCTGATAGCGTTTGCTGTTTTGGGTAAAGTTTTCACCATGTAGCACAGTGCCTAAAACTCACCATCATCTTGGACCCACCATTGTCCTTTCTTCCTATCCTGAGAGCTAGGATTGCAGCATCATTCTTGGCATGAGCCAATGATTCTTAAACATGTGCTGCCTAGATTCCAAGTGTTTACGGTTTTTCCCCCTGTTTTTAATTGTTATTCTAGTTTCATTCTGTCATGATCAAAGCACAATCTGTGAGTTCAGTCTTTGAAATAGTTTGTCAGAGTGTTCTGAAAATACCTATCGAGGCTTTACTCTTTTCTCTGTGGAGTATGTAATTATGTGAACGTACATATGTTCACGTGTGCTTAGAAGTCAGGGGACAATCTTGGGTGTCTGGCCTTCCCTTCCACACTGATTGTTTGCTGTTGCATGCAGCAGGCCAGCTGGACTGAAGCTTCTAGAGTTGCCTGTCTCTGCTTCACATCTCTCTGTAGGATGACAGACAGTAAGGATGTGTGCTCTCACATTTTGTTTTACAAGAATTCTAGGAATCTGAATGCTGACCTCACACTTGTGTGACAATTGTTTACCACTAGGCTATCTTTCCTGCATCCTATCAGATTTAGCTGATTAGAGTGTTGTTGAGGAATACATCTCTGTTGATTTTCATTGTATTTTTTTTTCTACCAACTGTTTGGTAGAAAGGGTTTTTTTTTCTACCAACTGAGATGAATATAAAAATTTTCAACTCTAACTATGGATTTATCCTTGTTTTAGGTGCATAGCTTTTTCCTCAAATATGTTGTGACTTTTGTTCTGTATATATACATTTAGGGCTTCTGTGTCTTTGTAATAGATCAGCTTATTTATCTCTATTCATACCCATCTCTATCTCTGGTCTTTGCTCTTAGGTCTGCTTCATCTGACATTGGAGACACTTGTCCTTTTCGTTAACATTTGCATGTTGTTGTCAAAGAGGCATATCCTAGAGTGATATATTTGAAGATTCAGCCAAATACTTCACAAATACTTGAAACTGCATAATAACTATCCAAGTACAGACTTTAAATAGTCAGTATTCCCCAAACAATACCATGTAACAATATTTACATAGAATTTGCACTTTTGAAATATTATAAATAACCTGGAGATGATTTAAAAGAATAGTAGGGTATATAGTACCTTTGCATATGCTGTAGTCTTGAAGATCCATAGCCTTTGATATCTACAGGGATTCCCAGACTAAGCTTTCTGGAATCTTGTGGAAAAGCATTTGACATTTTCTGTGTTTTTAACTTCAGTCTTTCTATATCATTGTATGTGAATTTAGTTTCTTTTAGAAGTCAGAGCAAAAGTGTGGTTTAATAAAACTTTGTATTTTTTAATTCACTTTGAAATCTTCTGGATTTCTTAAAATGTCTTATAATTGAAATCTTCACTTTTTTATATTAGGAGAATCTTGATTTATTTTACACATTATTGTTATTCTTATTTGTTGTTGTTGTTTTGAGACATGGACTCAGTCTGTCATCATGCTGGTTTACAACTTGCAATATATATATATATATACCAGACTAACCTTGAACTTGCAAAGCTCTCCCTTCTTCTGCCTCCTGTATGCTGAGATTAACAGTGTATGCCATCATTTCCTATGATACAATTTGAGTAGTAAACCTGCAGGTAAAATTGCAGTTTCCTCATTCAGCCTGGGTGAGACAGCAACTCATTACTTGTCAGGAATAAATTTTCCAGCTCCTCTGATGGCCTCCATTGGTTATGAAAGTTAGCATATCTACATTGACATTTGGCTCTGATGAGATTTCTGAGTCCCCACGAGGCATCCTCTGACAATATTACAGTGCACAAGAAGAGGGTCACCTGTGACTTCCTGTATGGCTTGAAGTCTAGGTCTCCAGAAATGTTCTTCACTGATGTTTTAGGAATACGTTAGAGGGAAACATGTTAAATTTCTGCATGTCCCCCTTGGGCTTTGATAGCATTCCTTATCACAAGCGCGCAAGGACGACAGGTGGGCATCCACTTAGCCATGAGATTGTAGTAGTGAGCAGCCATGTTCCTGGAACATGGCAATTACTATGTTAATGTCACATTGATAGATTATCCTATTCCTACTCCACTTTTAAGTTGAGAGAGAGCATTTATGTGGGGGATTTTTGTGTTTGAGCCCTTTGTCTTATCCAGAAACTTCAACTTTATTATGTGTAAGTTAATGTGAAAAAATACATTTTTCTAGGTAACTAGTACCATATTGTTCTTTGGATCCCAATTTCTCTGGCTTCTCTGTTTTATTTTGTTTGTACATAGTAAACCGAATAAGAAGAAATATCCCTGTTTCTTCTCCCTAGAATGGTGAACTGCAAAAAATTTTAAAATGAAAGTTGCAAAATTCACAAACTAAGATACAGGAGTTCAATCAGTAATACACTGTGGGGACAACTCAGTAGGCAAAGTATTCACTGTGCAATCACAAGGCCCTGTGTTCAAATCCCCATATCGATGTAACAGGCTTGTAACATCGTTTCTGGGATAATGGTGGAGACAAGAAGATACTAGGGCCTCAAGAGAGAATCAGTATAGCAGAAACAATGATCTACAGGTCAAAGAAAATATCTTGTCTTAAAAAATAAAATAAAATATGATGGAAAGCAAAAGATACCATACCAGAAGATAGCTGGTATGGTCAGTTTCTCACCTCCACATGCACACCTATGGCCAAACACGACCACATGGACATGGATGAACATGGTACAGACAGAGAAAGAGAGAGAAAAAATGACCTTAGGAATTATGTTTATATATGCATACCAATGTATACATATATAAATATATATTATGTCTATATGTATGTATATATATATATTTGATGTCTATATGTAGGAGTGTATCTATCAAAAACATGTTTTATATATATATATATATGTATAGATAGATAGATGGATACCTTATGATGTGTGTGTATATATATGTATATATATTATATGTATGTGGTGTGTGTGTAATTTTTTTGTTTTAGTCACTTTTTTGAGTTCTAACTTCCATGTCACTACTTAAAAGGCTAGAGTAGTGACGCTATAGTGTTTGGTCTCTTGTCCTTCATTCCTGAATCAGTGTCAGTGTGCTAAAGTTGAAAAGCAGACTTCTCATATAATGTTGGAGAGCTTTTGGGTTCAGAAAGCAAAGGTCTCCTCTCTCATCTTCCCCTGACTTCCCTTTACCTGCTCCTTTTCCTCCCAAATATAAACCACAGAAACTGGAAATTCTATTTCCTAGGGCCCATCATAGAAGATATTGTTCCCTCACCTTTCTGTCTTGGAGCCAGTTATAATGAATTCTCTGACCTATCTTGTCTGGTAGTAAATCATAAGACCTTCAATTCAGAGGCAGTCCTGCCACAGGGGACATACTGCTATACAGAGGGAGCAAGGAGGATCTGAACAGACAGGCTTGCTGAACATTGCCACTGAAGCTATTAACATTAGCTATACTCTTCCTGTCCAACTGGACTCCCCCACAGCTGTCTACACAGCTAGCATGTCCATGCAACCGTTTACCTTCAAAACACAAGAAAAAAACATCAGAACTCTTCAGTACAGTTTAAGTTGGAAAGAGTTGATCAAAAACAAATTCACTTACTGGGAGGCTGAGGCATCTCAAATCCATAAGCATGCAAGTTGCTTTATTTGTCATCCTTTGTGTGTTTGTAGACATAGCTATATGTATATAAAGTTTTAAAGTATATTTTATAGAAAATGACTGACATGTTTCTTTACATTTAGTATAATCACCACAATTTCTCCAAGATCCACACTATTTCCTTCATACCCAATGTTTTGTCTTCTTCATTTTAAGCATCAAGTTCAATTTGTGTTATGCATATGCCTTCAGATGAGTGGTATCCCACAGGAGTGTGGTTGACCAACCAGGGAACACACCTTTAAAGAAAACCAAATTTCCCTCTCCCAGCAGTTATCAATTTCCAAAGTCCCTCAGCTAGAGTTGACACTTCATGTCCACATCTCTCTCCATGCTGGGATTTTATCTGGCTTAAGCTTTCGCAGAATTCATACATACTCTCATAGCTGCTGGGAATTCCTATGTGCACCATCTTTTCTGTGTCTGGAAAACACTGTTTACTCATACTAATTCACCATGACTGGCTTTTACAATCTCACCCTCCGCCCACTTCTGCAATGACCCTTGAGCCTTGGGAAGATAGTATGTGTTACTGATGTCATATGAGCCACTGATTATTTCTCTGTGTCTTTCCTCTTTTCTATACCTTTATTGTTTGTGAGTCTCTGTGTTTACAGCCATCTACTACATAAAGAAGGTTTTATGATGAGGGTTGGGAGATGCACTAATCTACGGGTATAGCAATAAGTCATCAGAAATTGGTTTAATACAATATCCATTTAGCATAACAATAGAAACAGCTTCCACCTTAAGGCCTATGATCAGTCTCCCCAAAGGTTCTTGGCTCTGATTACACTGCCTTGTATCGGTTTCATCTTAGAGAATGAGAATTCTATCCAACCAGGAAGTGGTTGGTTAACTCTATAACATTTTCAGCATTATTGTGAAGGTGAGTACAACTTTCCAGGCATATAACTATTGTGGCTTAAATGGTTCATAGCAGGGTACTGAAGATTACTTTGCTCCTTGGGTAGGATACATAACACCTGCCAACACTATGCAAACTAACCAGTAGCGATGAAGAGTCCAGGTGAGTAGTAGATTGATATCTCCATGTTCTGTGACTCATGTATACAACATCTTTCACTGTAAATTATTTGAGCCACTCTGGGAAATCAATCAAGTGTGAGAAGGGAAGTCCCAATTTTATCTGTTAGAGAGCAGATTTCTCAGAGACTCAGATATTCCTCTGGGTTGGGAGTTTGGCCATCTCATGGTAGTGAGTCCCAAACCCTGTTAAAGCTTGTAGGTGGGCTGGTCTTTGATTGCTGTTGTGGGGTACTGCCTCACCTGATGTTATTTCCAGGCAGAAGACATCTAAACTAAGAGGAGTTAAACACTGCTCAGCTGGAGCCTACTGCAAAACTGATTACTTGGCAGTCAATAAGGAGAAATCACCACACATTTGGTAAAATTAGCAGTGATCTTTAATGTGAATGTACAATAAGAGAATCTGCTGGTTTTCTCTTTATAACCCCTGAGCAGCATGCCTGAGACTCATTCAGACCAGATGTCTGATCCTATGTCTAAAAAGAGACCATGCAACTTCACAATAGCTCCTAGTGTTTGCAAAAGATTGCTGGCCTTATTGATCAATCTTTCCCTAAAAGAGAAGTCAGAGAACCATAAAATTCATTATATACTGGGTATTCTTAGTTTTTATTGTTGAGGTGGTATTTCCTTTTAACCCACTGCTTGGGATAGTTCATAATTCCATCAAAACCAATCTAAAGATAGCTAGAACCCTGTAGTCACCAAATTACTACTGCCAGGTTAACTGCATGTGTTGTCATAAAATAACAGCCTACTCCTTCTTTTGTATTCC
>REGO01000023.1:1497308-1511010 GCA_010120015.1 Rhombomys opimus | reverse complement strand
CCCAAACAAGTCCCTGGGTGACCCAATACCAAAGTTTCACCTCCTGAGGATGTTCCCGGTTGTTTAGAAAGCCTCACTGTTGTTTTGCTGGGTTAGAGGTCCTTCCATTCACCAACTCAGAAGTTTAGTTATTCCACAGCTCAGAAACTGTGTGTGCTAGTCACCATCTTGGCTCTGCCCCCCGCATTTTATTGAAACTTTTTAATATCATTGTTGTTCTAATGGCTAAGGTAGCCCAATATTGGGGCTTTTAAAATTTTTTGATTGATATCTTTATTGGACACAAAGGGCTGAAGTTGTGGATCTCAAAAAAATCTAATCACATTAATTAAATTAAGGAATTTAGGTACAATGATTTAAACACATTAAATTTATTTTTTTTCTCTCTCTTAAAGCTCTAGCCTCAATTAACTGAACCTATAGATAGTGGAAGTTAATCATATTCTTTTTTCCTATTTTCCATTTCATTGCTTTGCCTTGTGAACAAAAATAAATATCTGATTCCAATGATTTCCATTGTCTGAAACATCATGGGGTAGAGGGAATAGCCACTTTCTTTGTTTTGCCAGTCCAAAGGGTGTTTTGATTAGTAAAGTTCTCTTGGTCTGGAAATTGATGGAGAGGTATGTTCCTAGGCAACTACCCATTTCTTGTAAACTGCAATCATCATGTCACACATCACAAATGGAAAAGGTATCAATACAATACTAGCCACAAGGATGAGCAATTACTTACAATTGATAATAATAAAATCTTCACACCACAGGTTGCTGAGTTGATTCACACGAAGGAAAATAGATCGGCCATGTAGTATCTAAGTGTGAGAAGTAATTGGGAGTCTTTCCTAACTCCAACTGTAGGGCTGTCAACACTAACTTGTCAACAATAATTTGTCAACACACCATAAAACTCAAATCTTAACAGGAACTGTGTAGCAATGACCACTGCCTGCCAGTGAATAAAACATTTGAAGAACTATGAGAACTTTTCTTGTTGGCCTTGACTATGTGATTGACATCCAATGCCATTTCTTTTCAAAGTAGCAAGGCCCTCTCGGCTTCTCCTCTTGGTGCTATATTCAGATGATTAAGCAAAATAGATGTGAAATAGATCTTGTGAAATGAGCTCTTTGGATAGAGATAGAGAAACAACAACTCCCATCCCTATTATTCTGAAAGACCCTCAGCCTTTAGACAGGCTGTTTCTCAGCCAATGATGGCTGTATTGACTGTAAAATTCACAGGATATCAGTGTTTCTAAATGCTCAATTATGTTACTTGATATGGAAAACTCACTGTGCTTGTTGGTGACTCCGTTCCTTGGGCTGGTGTACTGTGCTGATAAAACAATAAAGAAGCCGCTAGCAGAGAACTTGATTTCATCACTTTTTCTTTTCTGTGCTACACTGTGACCAGCCACCTCGAGCTGCTGCAGCCAGGACTTTCCCACCAGGATTGACTTGGAAGCCTCTAATATCCAGGGACATGGTGAGTCCAGGAAATAGATCTGTGGAGGAGATAGGGAGGCTCAAGCAGACAACAGCCAATGTGTATGGACGTAAGTTGCTCTTTGTATTTTCTGTTTTAAAGGCAGAGATTCACTATTAAATGTTAGTGTGATCAAGGCCAGGACATTGGGATTCAGAGTTAGAACAAGTAGTTTGAAAGCATGTCTCATATGTTTAAAATGATGGTCACAACAAATATAATCTCTCTCAGCCTCTGTTTCCCCAACTGCCAAGTTCTAATAATAATGCCAAATATTAAAACTGCTTTATCTATACCAAATGAAATGTATAGTGGCAACAAAATAGACTTATTAAATCTTACTGCTATTAAACATTGTAGTCTGACAGTTAAATTCCATTGCCACTTAAGAGGTAAATTGTAATAAATGAATTTCTAAATGTTTACTTTAAAACATTATTAACTTTGCAATAAGGTACAAAAGCAGTTTAAAAGTCCCATATCTCATCTCTTCAATATTAATATCCTACTTGACCAAAACCAACCAATTCTTGATAAATTAGCATTGGAACAATACTGATAAATACTTAAAATCTTTATGTTATCTTATCTAGTGACAAGAGAATTCAAGGAATTCTTTAGGTTCCAAAGATGAAATAAGCCTAATCTTTTGAGACATTTCTTTGATTTGCACCGTGATGATTTCTTTAGTATTATCCTACTCAGTTTTGTTTCTCAACTTAGCATCACTTAGAGCCACCTGGAAAGGAGAACTTCTATTAAAGTATCACCTAATCAGGTTGATTGGTGGACTGACTGACTGATGTGAAAAGGTCTCTCCCACTGTGGATGGCGCCGCGCTTAGATACGTGAGCCTCAGTTATAAGAGGAAGGTAGTAGAAAGCGAGGGCAGGGATTGAGCCACTCAGCGGCCTTCCTCCGTGGATTCCGCTCCAGATTCCTGCCTTGAAGTTCCTCCATAAGAGATGTTTTCCTGAAGAGTGATCTAAAAACATACAGACAGACAAACAACAAACAAATAAACAAAAATATAAAACCTTTCCTCTCTGGGTTGACTTTACTCAGTGCTACATCACAGCAACAAAAATTCAAACTACAGCAAGGAACTTGCATCAGTGCATCTCGCTTTTACTCTGTGTAGCTGATTGTGAAATGTGATTTGTTTGAGATGATGAGAGGAAATTCTTAGACTTTGTCCTAGATAGATAGGATCCTGTATTGTAAGTAGCTATCATGTAAAATACATGACCCAATAAAAACAGCATGAACTGGACTGTATCACCCTTCAGGTTACTAATACCTCCAGAAGGGTTCTTTCATAAATGCTTCCTTTTGGGTCCAACACTCAAGACAACAAACAAGGACAACGGTAACTGTGTCCTAACTTCTAAATGGATTTTAGTAAAGGAAGAGCCAGAGAAGAGATGAAAAGGGGAATTGGATTATACTCCTCTAGACCCTCCCAGTCACACTCTTCTTTTCAGTCTTAATCTGTCAGTGTGTCCATATACTGGAACCTCTCTTGCATCCATAGTTCTGCATTGAGCTCAGATGAAATGCTCTCCTCTCTCTCAACCTTCTTACCTTAGCTGATTATGGATCTCTCTCTTTCTGGTACCTTGGGGCTTTCCAAGTCCATATTGATTCCCTTGGCTTTGGAAAGACCACTTCAATGAGATCCTTTTAAAACACCTCACCAGAAATCTGTTTTCTACTCCAAACACAGTCAATGAGAAGGGTGTTAGAATTTGATCATTTTAGACTCACTTTTTTGTTGTGCATGTACTTGGCAAGGCTGCTACAATAATGACCTCACAGCAGCTGCGGTTGCCTACAGAAATGTGGCACAAGATGCGCCAATTAACATTCCAGCATGGATGGGAGAGCTCAGGCAGACCATGCCTAGAGCTATTGACAGTTGATGGCTGATTGGGGAAAAGGGCTTAGTTTTCTTCAGGAGTGTGGCCTCATGCTCCAATATTAAATAGATTTAGTGGGTTACAAATAAAAGAGAAAGAGAAAAGCTATAAGAAGTTAGGTGGACGATGGGGGTGTGAACCTGCAAGAAGCAAATGAATGTTGATATGATCAAAATGTATTTCACACATGTATAAAATCCTCCCAAAAATAGGTAAGTAAAGTACTTCTTTCAGAGAGTTGTTATTCAATATCTCATAAACTTTTTCATTTCTTTATATAAACTAATTAAAATGATGGATTTTTCCATGACCCAAAATATCAGTGAGAATTTATACACAAATATTTAAAGATCCAATTTTATTGATATTAGAGTTTACAGACTCCAGTTATCTAATAATGCAAAGGGAGAAATTAAATCCAATTTTTTCTCACTGGCATAAATTATCTCTGCCACTGCGATGTCTTTCTTGTCTCATTTATAATGATGACTATAACTCTGTTTACCAAGATCAATTGTAGCTCCTTTAGAAGGCTCTGTCCACACATCGAAGCTCATGTTTACATAATAACAATTGAATGTAGAACACCAGTACAAGGCTCTTATACTGACAATATTAAAATAATTTATCATATGATGTGCATTTCTAAATATTCAGTTTTAGAAAATAAGTCTTTTTGTGTTTACATAAAATGAATTCTTTATTTTTAAAAATAGAAATATAGCAGTAGCTGTATAATTTGAAGATAAGAGAGCAAAATTTATTTATAAATTTAAAATTTTAAAACAGAAAGGAATGACCTGACACTTTGGTTAAAAGGTCGTTCATCCTTTGAATGAAATATTATGTAGTCATTAAAAGTCATTTTAGGGCCAGAAGATGGCTCAGCAGTTAAAGGTGTTTGCTGCCAAAACTAATGTCCTGAGAGAAAGGACGTGATGAAAGGAAAGAACCAACTCGTGAAAGATCTACTCTAATCTCCACATATGTGAGATATCACAAACACCCCCCAACACATACATTCACACACACAATATAAGTAAATAGCTAAAATGTAATGCAAAATTTTAATTACCTTAGGTAATATGACTAATAATATCTTCAAAACTGTTTCATAAGCACACAGGTGCATACAGGGATAAATGTTCTTTTTCTCCTGCTTTTCCCTCTTGCCTCATGGTCCCCATCTGACTCCAAGCCTGGGGACCTAAACTCTGCATACTTGTCTTTTTCCCGGATATAACCTGTCAGCAACTTTAGTTAACCAGTCAGAGAATATTGGTGATCAAAGTTTACACAACATCAGTTGGTGTATGTGAGGATTTGCTTCTCTGGGTAGACATTCTTGGGGGCCAGTATTTAGCATTTGAATATACAGCACCAGACCAACACCCAACAATTTCCCTTTTGTCTAAATAAAAAGGCTCTTTTTCTTACAGTAATAAACTACATACAGTAAGAACAAATATGAAACAATTGTGAAAACTATTGTGTAATAGTTATATTCACAATATCCGGTCCATTTGTATTTGGAAACTTAGGAGAAAGTCTATCCTATCTTAGTCTATCCTATCTTAGTGAGCTCAGAGTACTGTACACAAATCATGTTCTATCATGGCTTGTATTTAACGATCTAAAATTTCAATCTATTTAATTAAAAATCTGTTCTTCTCATTGATACTTGTTAAGAATTTCAG
Source organism: Rhombomys opimus (assembly GCA_010120015.1). Classification (NCBI taxonomy): domain Eukaryota; kingdom Metazoa; phylum Chordata; class Mammalia; order Rodentia; family Muridae; genus Rhombomys; species Rhombomys opimus. The sequence continues at coordinate 1,505,907 of REGO01000023.1, read as the reverse complement.
TGGGATCTTGCCTTGAATTCTGGGAAACATGGTGGTGAAGTTACACTTTGTTAGAAATGTCTTGGAGGTACCTTTACAGAGCCCAGGTTCTTGACTGATACAGTTTCAGATGTGAAAAGCCTGGCACTGTAGAATGAGTAGAAGTGAAAAATTTTAGTCATTTGTCCCCAGTTTAGCTTTGTCATTTCAGGGTATGACAAGACCTTTGCTGAAGCTGGATTCTGATGCACCTGCTTTGAATGAGGTCAATGCAATATTCTGGTCAGATATGTATCAAACACTCTATTTTGTAGATTTCATGTTTTATTTATGATTATTGTTTTAGATGCTATTTTCCCTATCTTTCTACTGAATCCCTTCCAGAGAGACTCTTCAGAAATAACAAAATAATGTGAACAATAGCAATTGTAGTTGGAATATTTCCCTCTATGTAACTGACACTGTTGACAGGAAGTAAGAATTTTGGCGTGGCTTGAAAGCTGTATGTAAATAAAATCTAAATGACTCAGGTTTTCATTACTGAGCTCTGCCAATGAGAGAATTCTTTGCCACCTCAACCCCCACAGGAAGAAGCTGACACAGGTGCCATCCAGTGCCAGAATACTCAATTAAGTATGCATCAAGGTGACCCCTCTGTCCAGTGATTCCAAGGCTGTTTTTTTTTCTTTTAATTCAGTTATTTTTCCAGGTGAATTTCATAGATAACAGTGCTAGCCAACAACACATCCTTTCTGATTTTATAGTTGTTGACTGGTGATTTCGCAACTGTTCTCCAGTCTTTTAACAGCAGCTATAGAACCCAATAACACTAATATTTATCTGAGCTTCTCAAGCCCACAGATGAACCTTTGTGTACCCTACTTCTCCTAACAATCCATAGCATTTTAAGATAAGCTACATTGATGCCGCCACTTTGCAGATAGGAAAACTGAGGTTGAACTTGGTTACTGGTCTTGGAAAGTCTTCCTGGTAAGTGAGAGAGCTAGCTCATGTATTTGTTCTTAAGCTAATACTTTTTTTTTACTGGGACATGTACATTTCCATTTGTAAATTCTTGTGATTAATTTTCTTTTACAGTTTCTAACTAACAAAAATTAATATGACATCACTTTTTGAATCAGATGGAAATTGATACCATTAATCTAATAATTGCAGGCCTAGTTAGGCTTTGTTGTTTCTTTGTTTAGTATTTTGGAGAGTAACTTAATTCGAACTTAGCAAGTTCGAATTGTTTCACAGGGAAGGATAGACTTAAGCACAGCTGTGGTCCAGTAAGTCTCCTATCCCTTTCACTCAGTCCCTCATGATCCAGGGCCTCTCACTGTAGCTTTAAGAAAGATGAATGTATGTATCCAGGTCATTTTACCTTGCTCTGATGCTATAACACAACCATATAAAGGAAACAAGATAATACCTTATATTTAAAATTGTCTTCTTTTTTCTTTTTCAGGAGTGCTTTAGTTACTTGTCTTCTTGATATAACAAAATACCTGACCAAAAATGCCTGACAGAATGATATAGGAGCTCCTCACATCCTTGTAGTCAAGGAAACAGAGTGACACCTCTGAGGAAAAGATGTGAGCTCCTCCCTCATGATCTACTGTACAAAAACATACATCCTCCACCCCAGTCCCCTAAAAAGGTTCACAACCTCACAAAACAAGGCATCAAACCAAGGACCAAGTGTTCAAATGAATGAGCCAGTCTGGCATATTCCATTGCAAATCATAGCTGTGCCGTCCAAAATCAATTCTATAGTTAACACATAATATGTTGTTAATAGAGGGTATGTATTATTTATGAGGCAATCAGTATCTTTTCTTTCATCTTCATTAACTGTCATCTTTAAATCCTTTGTCTTTTAAATTTTAAAATTTGTTTTGCCTGCCATGGAACACTAGCAACATGCCAAACACTTGAAAATGATATTATGCTTCTATCAAATACTGATAATAAGCTGGTATATATTGTTTGTGTCATTGCATTGCATGCCTGTTTACAATTTGGCTGTGTATTACATTTTAATGCAGCATGAAATATTCTGAATTGCAATTGACTTTATCTATTGTCAATTTTTTTCAACCACTCCAAAGTGTATATTCATCATACAAAATTTTCCACATTTCATTTGTGAGGCACAATCTCACTTTGGCAGTCTCGGTTAGCCTCAAACTTGCAATTCTGCAGGCTCAACCGCAAGTTTTGAGAAAACAGATATGTGTCACCATCTTGGAAGACTTTAGAGCATCTCCGCATCATATATAATCGGTGCCAGTAGCCCCAAGTCTATAGGTGTAATCTTCTAGGATCCAACAACAACTATACCAGAATCCTATGCTCCTTGGAGTGACCAGTCAGTGAACCTACTGTTGATTTTTCTACTGTCCATTGAGAATATTAGTTGGGGGCATAAATATTTCTAACTTAGGCAACAAGCAGTACTTAGACTACATCATTAGAAAATAAACATGATTTACAGTAAAAAATTCAAGTTTGGAAATCTGCGTGAATACTCAGAAGAGTTGAGAAACTCTTTTGAGTTTGAATTCTCCTTTGTTTTGGTGATAACAAACTTTAGTGGCTTGAGAGTTGTCCCCTTCGCTGGGACAGAACTTTCAGGTTGGCAATCTACATTGTTTTCTGCCTGGACATGTGAGTTCTCTTAGATCTCTGTTTGTACAATGACTTTAGATCCTGCTTTTGCATAACCAGCCTCCCTTAGTACTATTTTCGGCCTTTATAGGTAATACACACTTGCAAACCCTTCCTAACCTCTGTTCCACAAAAGTACAGAGGTGGAATCATTGCTATCCTTGCACTAAAGAGCAGAGTCCTGCCTCCTGCTTCTTCTGCGAACACCAGTAAACACCTGCAGTGTAGACTGGGCTTATATGCAAACTTCTTTTTTTTAATTTTATTTCCTGATTATTGTGTATTCCCTAGGCTTTAAGCAGTAACTTCCTTCCTCATCTTCTCCTATTGACTTTTCCAAATTAGCACTGACTATCTGAATTTTTTATTTCTAGATAGCTATCTGACTCTTCCCTGCCAGTCAACAAATTTGTGAAATGCTAAAGTATACTCTGACATACTCACTATAGGTTTTTTTTTTCTGTTAGGTCTCCTTTAAAATTTGACTCCATCCTTTTGTTTTGGTTGCTGATTCCCAAAGGACTGGCTCAGGGGATGGGGTTATATTGTCTCCATGCATGAAGAACAATCATTACTGTCACTCAGTAGACATTTTCTATCCTCCTGTTCAAGTTGCTAAACTGAAATCAAACTAGCCAAAAGAAAAGCTATAACAAAACAATTACCTGGAAAGTGAATTTATTCCCTCTCATGCATTTAGAGGGAGTTCTCAGGAAAAAGATTAAAGAATCATTGCAAAGGCAAAATGCCTAAAACTTTCAGGCAAGGGTGCTTAAAGGAGATAATGGGAACTCAAGCAGAGTTGAGAGATTCCCTGCTAGTCCCTGGAAGTCTACCATGCTTATGTGTCTGTGACTTATAAGGCCATCATGTTGGGATTTATTCTGCCAAGCAGCCTTTTTTTTTTTTCTCCACTCTGCCATGTATCTAATTCAGTATCTATATCTTATCTTCATCATCACCCAACTCAATATCTGTCTGTTCATATTCATCCCCTTAGTCATTCTTTTGTCATTTGTTTACCTTTTCACTAGATGTTTATCTTGATTGTTCTATTTTTATGTGTCCACTTCAAAAGGGAATGAAACTGCTACATTTTCTTTGAAGACATAAGGGGTCTTTAGAAACAATGCCAAATGTCTCTTCTTGATATTACCATTTTCCCTGTTCATTGTCACATGAAACCCTTTTGGTTTTTGTTTTTCAAGACAGGGTTTCTCTGTGTAAGAAGAGCCCTGGCTGTCCTGGACTTACTTTGTAGGGCCACCAGGCTGGCCTTGAACCCACAGAGACCCACCTGCCTCTCCCTTCTGAGTGCTGAGATTAAAAGAGTGCACCTCCATGCTCAGCTGTAATGATATCTTACTTTGAACTAAATGTACATGCCTCTCTGATGACAGCAATTAACACAAGTTTCTGGAATTTTGTAACCTGAAAGAATCTCAAGGTTTTAAAGTATATGCGCAGATAATTACTAATTAATTAATGGCTAGATATATTATAAATACATGCAACTTAGTGTGTGTTTTTGTATATATCATTCATTGAATGATTTGGAATTTTAATATTAGAGTGCACATTGCACATATATTGGATTATTGATTGATCCCCTTTTTGGTGTTACTTTCTTGCATCTCTCTGTGTCTTCCAGTGGCTGTCTCTAATGCTGCTCACTGTGGAAAGCCTGGAAAGTGGCTCATCTTGTTGCAAGATCAGAAATTCTTAAATGGTATTAACCAGAAGTAGTAATGGCTTATTAGCACTTAATTGGTGCTTCTCCCAGAAGAACTAAAAGATCATAGGAAAAGAACGAGCATTGATGAGAAATGTGAGTGACCTTTAAGAACCAACACTTGCTGACACAGACTATGGATTTCTCTGCTTCTTTGTCTTTTAAACTTTAAGGCTGTTAGCTACTCAATAAAGTGCATATTGCTTTGTCAATGTTTCTAAAGATGAGTGAGCTTTGATTTGGCTTTAGGAGAGTAATCTACCTAGATAGGTGGGATTTTAAAAAGTATATTCTTTTGATCAACATATTAATTGTATATATCACTGTGACTCTGTGAGATATTTCGACACATGCCTACAGCATGCCCTGATTAAATCAGGTTAATTAGCATTTTCTGCTCATTATGTCCTCATGTAGGAGCTTTGAGCTCCTATTTCCTACATCTTCATAAAGTACATAATGGGTTATTACGGACTCTGTTGTCATCCCCCTGCGCTGTCAGGAAGTAAAATTTATTCCTTCTAGCTAATTGTGTCTTTGTTCCTGTAATCCTTTATCTTAAATGTCTTTGGCAGCTAATGTCAGAGTTGACAGGTCATAAAATGACGACCTATATAGTGATTATTTCCTGGTTTTAAAGTATGCGACATCCATGTCCTCATTTAAATAACACTCGATTTCTTTCTGAAAAATACCCACATCAAATACTACATAAGGTCTTGGTCAGTATCCAGGTACTTTCCTGTACTAATGGAAGATTCTTCTCATTGTCTGAACATGCCAGCAGAGGCAGCAGATATAGGTGTTGGTACATGGTGCTCAGTGTCAAGACTCTGAATCATGAGCAAGTGATATGACAGGTTGTAACAGTGTCTTTATGTGAGGATTCTGCTTAGAAACCTGATGTCATGGTTTAGATATCTACATATCTAACTATGCCTAGGTACCTGAGTTGAGCTCTAAGTCTGCAATCATCTCTATAAAACAGAACCTCACAGAAACAAGTACAAGGTAGAGAAAAGTGTAATAACCTAGGGTTTGTGTATATCAGTATTGGAGCCAAACTGCACTGTTCTGCTCTTGTGGTTTTGCAGTTAGTTGAGTGACTTTGGGAACGGTGTTTGTCTTCCATTCTTTATCCCCACAAAATTACTATAAAAAGCACGGCCTATGGCATATGATTGTATGCACATTAAGCACATGGGGTCTAACATAGGTCATGCTCTCCAGAACTAACTGTCTCTTTTCAAAACTATCACTCTGGGTTCATCCCCACTCCCACATACACAGACCATTATCCCTTTGAAAGCTCCTGCATCAGCTTGCTTATGACAAGTTAGCAAATACACCTTAAAATGTTGTCAAGATAGGCAAGCGTATACTACTCATCTTCACGTGCAAAAGCTGCGCTTGGTGAAAATTCCTGTCCCTGCTAGCCAGGCTCTTGGGGTGTCTGCAGTCATTAACTGCAGGGTCACTTTGTCAGGGTGCTGCTCCTGTCAGCACCTCATGATTGCCATGAATGAAGTTCATAAAGTCCCTACTATGGCAGCGACATCGCCAACTCGCTGGCTCGCCACTTGTGGACCAGATACTGCTGGAAGCTGGTTGATCTAAAATCCCTAGACTAGGAATTCAGCCACGCGTGCTACGAAGAATCAAAGAACTCTGAAGTTTTCTAATATAATTTGGGGGGGGGGTCACGTTCGAGACTGACTTGCATCTTACGAGTAAGCTAAAGAGAGAGGATTTGTAATGTCCTGGAAAGTTTATCAATTCTACTGGGGTCATCGTACTTCAAAGAGACATTGGCCATTTTTTATTGCATTCATATTACTTTTTGTGTTTGAGTAAGAGAGTCACATATACCGAAATGCCTTGGGACGATGGAAAGAAATGTTTTGGAGTGATAGCTACTTGGAAGCAATTTAAATTGCCAGCTACCTCTGCTATTTGTTAACAATAACACTAACCGCATGCTATTCTGAGTTGATTTGTGAGATTAATGGTTCTAGATAGGATATTTTATATCTTTGAGCTGCTTACCAACATTATATCAGTAGAACTGAAAATGGTTTTGAAAGTGATTCAAAATTGCTATTGTGGAAAATGAAGGAGTATTTTAGGGTAATTGTACAATATTAGCATGTTTCAGGCAAAATTAACTATTTTAACAGGATTTCAATATCACAAATATGCAATTGTGCCTAAGAAGTAAATGAAGAATTTGGGAAACTCAAATTACTTTGCTCCCTATTCAGGCACGTTAAAATATTTGTTAGATTTATTTTATGTTAAACTTGTGGGTGTTTTGCCTGCCTGTGTGCGTGTGTGCCACAGGAGGGTGTACACACAGAAGACAATGGTCCCCTGGCTCTGAAGTTACAGATAGCTGATGTACCGCGAAGAGCTAGAAATTAATCTCAGGTCCTCAGCAAAAGCAGCAAATAGCATTCATCTTTGAGGTCTCTTCCAGTCACATATGTGGGTATATTTGACTAAGAGAAACCTTGTATGAGCCTTTACAGTTGGAACTGTAAATCATGGATCTTGTAGCTATTTTGTTTAGCTTCAGACTAGCCTTCAAATATCATAGACAAGAAGATAAAATATTTTAAATGATATGTTTTCCTAATGCAATCGTCACTTATTCTCATGACCCTGATTTAAAGAAGGTTGAGAGTTGTGTATGATACTACATGCCTATAATCCCAGCACTACAGAGACTGTGTTGGCAGTACAGAAGCTTGGGCTGTATCCAATCATCACTAACGACAAAAAAATGAAAATATCATTGAGAATCATTTTTAGATTATCTTTAGAAGATGTCTGTGCTCCTGAACTAAAAAGGCTTCTGGCTTCATATTTTAACTGAATGTTTGTTATTACCCATTTCTTAAAAAAAAAAAAAAAAAGAAAAAGAAAAAGAAAAATATGGAATTTCTGAATTACTGAGGAGCCAATATATTATTAAAGACATCTTTATAAAAGCCGGTATTTGCTATTTTTATTAATACAAGTGTCATTTCTAATAGGCCCTTTAAGTATATAGTTTTAATAAGGAGTCAATGAAAAAACTGAAGAATTGATATTAAAATTTAATATAAATATTTTACAAGAAAGTTATTGAATGCACTGGATTGAGTAAATCTGGGGTACAAGATGTGCTATTAAAATGTCACCTTCACAGAATCTTCAGTTAGTTGCAGAGCAATCCTGACCCAAAGATGACTTTTTAAGAGTAAGATCTATTTACAGAAATATCTCTTGATGAAGATTTCATGATGATAGGAAAAGGTTCTGAGGCAAAGTTTGCAATGTGAGAACTTACCATGATATTTTTATTAGATTGTTATGAACCTAACCTTAATATAATCTATGCCACTTCTTTACCCAGACCTTTCCATTTTTAATTACTTTTTCCTCCATACAAATGAAACCAAAAAGTCTGAATTTATAAAGGTACTGTGTGTGTGTGTGTGTGTGTGTGTGTGTGTGTGTGTGTGAATTCCATGGTGCACACATTATAGTCAAACAACAACTGGTGGAAATTAGTTATCTTCTTCCACTATGTGGGCTCTGGGATTTGAACTCATGTCATCAGGCTTGGTAGCATGTCCCTTTACCTGCTTAAGTATCTCACCAACTCTCAATTTCTTAGATTTGTTCTCTGTTCTTACAAAGTGACCATATTCCATATACCTTTGTCACATCATGACAGTGATGAGTGTGAGGTAGTGAATCTGTGAGAGTGCCTAGCTATGACTAAGGATATGGGAAAACATCTTTCTATTAACTGCTTGACTGTGATCCTTTTGCTATATTCCGATAGGAAAGTCAGAGAGATGAGAAGCTGTGAGCATCATCGGATGATACCTTCTAATGTGTATCTTAGCTGTTAATATTAGCCTAGGTCACAGCATGTCTCAGCTTCTAATATTGGGCTCCAGCATTTGAGGTCATTGGCCCTACTCCTGGTAACTATAGAACTCCTTCAGTGAACACTGGCTACAAGTTCTGTTCCATGATTATCTGGACCCTCTATCCTTCAGCTCCACCATCTCTATCCTCTAATCTCTGTCTTCTAACCACCACCCTTCTCTTTTCTTCTGTCAAATATCACTGTTTCATCTTTGGCAATGCTTCAGAACTGTTCGTTGGTATCATGTGGCTACTCCCACTGTCACTACTGCTGCTGGTATCCAGTTGTGCCTA
>REGO01000023.1:1435812-1495833 GCA_010120015.1 Rhombomys opimus | reverse complement strand
TAACCTAGAACCCCTGCACAGATGTAGCCCATGGCAGTTCAGTGTCCAAGTAGGTTCTCTAGTAATGGGAACAGGAACTGTCTCTGACATGAACTCTGGGGCTGGCTCTTTGATCACCTCCCCCTGAGGGGAGAGCAGCCTTTCCAGAACACAAAGGAAGACAATGCAGCTAGTCCTGATGAGACCTGATAGTCTAGGGTCAGATGGAAGAAGAGGAGGATCTCCCCTATCAGTGGACTGGGGTTAGGGCATGGGAGGAGATGAGGGAGAAAGGGTGGTATTGGGAGGGATGAGGGACTTTGTACAGCTGGGATACAAAGTGAATAAACTGTAATTAATAAAAAATAAATAAATTTAAAAATAAATAAAATGAAAAAGTAAATAAAATAAAAGAGCATAACGAAAATTACAACAACAAAAAATGGAGGCTAGAACTTAGGGAATGAATGTTTCCTGAATTTGTCATGTTACTATCTGACTTTCACACACGAGTAACACATGCACATACATGTACCGTTTCGAAAGTCATGGAATATTTGATACCTGTAGAATGCTTTCAATCAGATTCAGAGACAAGATGTTTATTCATTGTATAATAAAATGGCTTTCATTGAAAATCAGTCTCATTAATGGCTAATGTATGCACAAAGAACTGAGAAAAAGCAGGTGACTATTATACTTAGGATCACATGATCAACTGTCTGGTCTAGAGTTGGACTTTGAATTCTCTAATTTAAGTCTCATTTTTCTTTGGAAAATATTTCCTATGTGTGATTCAAGTAATATGTAATTCAAACCTCATAAGGACATTTGAATGATAATTTCTGCAATGATGCTCATATAACATCACATTATCCAATGCTATTAGGCTGCCTAGTTTGACTGAGTGTATTGTATGATGCTTGCACAACAAAGTAATCTAATAAATAAAATGCTAAAAATTACCTCCTTTGTGGAATAGTCCATCACACACACACACACACACACACACACACACACACACACACTTTCTCTAAATATATATATGCAAAACGTATAAAATTTTTCTTACTATTGTTGTTAAATATGATGGCAAAAGGCTCAGCTGATTCATTCCAGTAATGCACCAGTCCATTATCTTCACTATGTATAGGGTGATTGAGAAAAGATTCCCAAACTTTAACATTAATCTTATCATGTCAGCTTTAACTTGTAAGACTCGTTTATATGAGAGCTGAGCATCTGAATGAATAAAGCTAGAAGCCCACATGTTGTCTCAACTTGGGTCTCAGTGCTGATTCAGATTCAATAGAAATATATTACTTTACGGGAATAAAGCCTGAAACTTAATGAATCAATCTTCAACAAAATGAGAAGATAATTGATCCCTCTTTGGGAAAATATATACTTCCAGAATTTTGCATATCACTGAATGCTGTAGACAAAGCTTTTAGGGTAAGAGTTGGTTAACATGCTGATGAGAATAGGCCATCCACCAAGTTTACTCTCAAAGTTACTCTCAAAGTCAGAACTGTGGAAGTTGTGAATTTCCTTACATTAAAATACTGGCATTTAAAGAATGATGATTTTAGACATATGTAAATATTTTAACATGTATTCATGTTATAGTTTACTTATCAGAACTTTCTTTTTGTCAAAACAATAAAAATACCTATTTTTACCTCAGCAAAGAATCCCTATTCACTGGCATTAGTCAGTTGAAGAATATAAGTCCATATCAAACATATTTTGCTTGATCTTGAAGAAAAGTTCATTAGTTGCTGTCATGCTTTTATTTTTTTTTTCTTTTAAGGTTGTGGTAGTCAATCTTTATTGACAGTTTGACTATAGTAAGAAACTCCCACAGATTAGTAAAGAGTGGCTCTGATTGTGCCTTTGAGAGCATTTCCAGGAAGTGTTAAATAACATTAAAAGAGCTGCCTTGAGTGTGGATCCACACACTAGGAGACCAGAGGGAATGTTCATAGTACAGCTTGAGATCAGGGAAGGAGATACCTCCAGAAGATCTTTTACTGTAGAGGATTGTTTTAGCAGTTCTGGGTTTCTTGTTGTTCCATATGAAGTTGAGAATTTTTCTTTCAAGGTCTGTAAAGAATGGTGTTGGTAATATGATGGGAATTGCATTGAATCTGTAGATTGTTTTTGGTTAAATGGCCATTTTTACTATGTTAATGTGCCAAGCCATGAGCATGGGAGATTTTTCCATCTTCTGATACCTTCTTCTACTTCTTTCTTCAGAGACTTGAAGTTTTTTCATATAAGTCTTTGACTTGCTTGGTTAGAGTTACACCAAGGTACTTTATGTTCTTTGTGACTATTGTGAAGGGTGTTGTTTCCCTAATTTCTTTCTCAGCCCTTTTTTCTTTTGTACACAGAAGGGCTACTGATTATTTTTTTTGAGTTAATTTTGTATGCAGCCACTTTGCTGAAGGTGTTTATCAGCTGTAGGAGTTCCCTGGTTGAATTTTTGGGGTCACTCATGTAAACTATCATATCATCTGCAAACAGGGCCTCTGAGTGACTCAACCCAGCAGGGTATTAAAGCAGATGCTGAGACTCATAGCCAAACTTTGGCAGAGTGCAGGAAATCTTATGAAAGAAGAGGGAGCTAGAAAGACCTGGAGGGGACTGGAGTTCCACAAGAAGAGCAACAGAACCAAAATATCTGGGCCTAGGGGTCTTTTCTGAGACTGATACCCCAACCAAGGACCATTTATGAGATAACCTAGAACCCCTGTCGTCCATGGCTGTCTCTGACATGAACTCAAGGACTGCTCTTTGATCATCTTCCTCTAAGGGGGAGCAGTCTTTCCAGGCCACTGAGGAAGACAATGCAGCTAGTCCTGATGAGACCTGATAGGCTAGGGTCAGATGGAAGGGGAAGAGGACCTGCCCTATCAGTGGACTAGCATTGGAAGGGCATTGGAGGAGAAGATGGAAAGGAAGGTAGGATTGGGAGGAGACAAAGGAGGAGGCTATAGATGGGATAGGAAGTGAATAAATTGTAATAAATTAAAAAAAAAGTATTGTGAGCCTGTGAGTCCATCTTAAAAAGAAAAAAAAATATCCTTTAGCAGGAGGAAATTTCCTTCCTCTTGCTTTGCTGTGCTGTGCTGTGAGCTATTTTACTCAGCCATGTGACCCTCAACATGATATGGGAATTTGAAGGGAAGGAGTACAAGTCTGAGGCAAGCTTTGACTGAGCACATATTCAAATCTAACTAAGCTTAAACTGTAAGCTTTTGACTTTCAAATGCATATTCCAGCATTGAAGGGGTAATCTTGTCTATAGACTTCTAATCTTACAGTGTGTTGCCTGAAGGCATCCTTCAGAGTCAGACCACACTCAGGTCTAAGTGGAGAATTGATTTGTTTTTACTGAAAGCAGTGTGCAAACACTGTGCTAGATACAGGGGTAAACGAAAGTGACCACACGACTTCTGGAAACAAGTTCTTTGTGGCTATCTGGAAAACCAACACAAAACTACAAAAATGTCCTGTTGTGTGTCATAAAATGCAAAGACAGTGCTTAATAAGTCACGATGAGTAGTGTTTGGGCACATTCATCACATATGGGTCCTGTAAAGTTTAACAGAAAAGAAGATAACATAAGGTAAGACTAAAGAGAAGTATGAAGTACAGATTCATTAGGAAACAATGGAATTCTAGGCTGAGGAGCTGTTCTGTGCTGAACACTGAAACAAAGGAAGAGACTGTAGCACTTCAAATACATTACTGCACTGGGAGAAAATGGAAGGGAGTAGATTTTGGAAGGTAAATAGGAACCATCAAGTCCTAGATCATGATCTCTCTCTCTCTCTCTCTCTCTCTCTCTCTCTCTCTCTCTCTTGCTCTCTTGCTCTCTCGCTCTCTCCCACCCACACACACATGCACACACACACACAGACAAGGAGACAGAGAGAGAGATAGAAACAGACAGAGAGAGGGAGAGGTGGAGGGCAATTACTTAGTTTTTCAGTGGTTAAAAACAAAATCGCTTATGAGCGTTCAATTTATGAAAGCCATTAAGAGAAACAAGTAGAGGAAGTATGTCCTTTAGTCATGTTTCAAGTACTTAGCACACAGGTACAGACACATTCATTCTCTCACATGCAGACCACAGCTTAGTCCTTTCCTACTGTAAACCAGAAGAGAGTGTTTCTGGGCTGAGGGAGGTCTGTTAGTGCTCTGCCCTTACATAGGACCTGGGAGTTTTCCTTGTTCTTTTTTAAAAATGTCATTAATTGAAAGTAATACATCTTCCTGTGCCTAAGTGGGCCCTCCATAAAGGGGGACAAAAAGGTGAACCTATGTTATCGAGAAAATGACCATACAGAGAAGCACATCAGGGATCCAAGGATCTGGTCCATAGATGTGTGTGAGAGCTGATGACACGGTAGACCACACAGAGACATATGGAGGAGATGATCCAGAAGATATTTGGGAGAACTGGGTGTGTGAGCAAATACAGATGAGGGAAAGGAAGAGCAGTCTCTAGTTTCCTTCGTGGGTAGGAGACTACACATGACAATGACTCACAGAAACTAAAAACATACATTGCATTCTGAAAAATCTTCAAATTGCATGGTATTTAAAAACAGATCAGCAGCATTTCACTTGTTATTTAAACTCTAAATCTCACACTTACTGCTAGGAAAATATATTTTGTGTAAGAAACTAGCAATTTCTGTAAAAATCTACAATGAACTGGAGTATACTACCATTTGCTCTAGCTACTGAGCCAAAATAATGTTTCACTGGCTGCCACTTCAAATTACAGAATACCACATGAATACTTATAATCAGGCAATTAGTTCTATTGCTCATGGCTTAGAGTCACAATCATGAAGCCTCAGAGTAAGTCATCAGTGCGACTGCGTGTAATCAGTTGAATTTACACTGTAGGGCTGAAATAAGTGTAAGTCAAGTATAAGTATCCTGGTGTGATTAAAAAACACTCTGTCGAGAGGCATAAAAAATATTCAACAAAAACATTCATTACATCCAGGATAAACTAATCTTACCTTGAAGACACTATTCATTTTAAGTATTTAGTCTACAGTTACAGAGCACTGAATAAGAGCCAAACATTTTGCTTATATGTACTATGGAGAAGTCACAGCTTTGTAGGTAATAGTTTAAGAGAAAAGTTTCAGTAACGTCAAAATCCTGGAATTAAAAAATATAATGAAATCTATGGAGTAAGATGTCATTAGTAGGTAGTAAATAAAAGCCTCTCCTCCCTAAATGTTTGTTTTTTTTTCAGCCTGGGAACCTATGATTAGGATTACTTTTATATCAAATGTGACATTTCAGGTGTGATTATGGTAAGAATGTGGAAATGAGAATGATAGAGATGGCTCAGCAGTTAAGAACTGGCTCTTCTTCCAGAGGACCCAAGTTCTATTCCCAGCACCTACATGGCAACTCGCAACTGTCTGGAATTCCAGAGGCTCCAACCCCCTCACACAGACATGCATTCAGGCTAAACACCAATGCACATAAAATAAAAAATTAGTTAAAAAAGAAATGGTTATATCCATATAATCCTAACATAACTGTAAATAGTCCTTAAAAGAGGGTGGCAGGAATAGTAACAACCAAAGAAAAAACCGTGTGATGGCTAATCTTGGTTGTCGACTTAACTGTATCTGAAATCAACTAAAACACAGTTTTCTGGCACTGCGAGGGATTTTCACAGTCAGATTATTTGAAGCAACAAGATCCACCCTGAATGTGGTCAACGTCTTCTAGTAGCAGCTCAGAAAAAGGGATGTAGAATATATATATATATATATATATAAATATATATATATATAACCTCTTGCTGGCAGGTTCAACTATGCTGTTGCTGTAGCATTCCATCACAGATACCAGATCCAGTTCCCCAAGGCTTCCAACACAGACTGAATTCCAGAAGTTCTCCAGGAATCCTCCAGATCTCCAGAACTACATCGGGACTGATGGGACATTCAACCTTGTGGACTGAACCCCTGTTAGATTCTAGATTCTGGACCTCACCAGTGTGAGATGGCCATTGTTGGACTACCTAGATTATGTCCTGTAAGCCAATCTAATAAATCTCTTGTGTGTGTGGAGGGGGTGGATGTGGGTGGGTGTGTTACCTTAGAGAATACCAACCCTGACAAATGCAAAATTGTGATTGAAGTAGAGGATGGATTAGGCTGGAATTCCATGGGCTGAAGTATGTTATGCTCCTGCTAGCCTGAAAGATGCAAGGAAGGAATCTATAGTGAATGAGTGTAGATACATTCAAATCTTTGAAAGGTTAAATCTCACCCAAATTCCTTCAAAAGGAGCACAACCCTGTTATCACCTGGATTTTAACCAGTGGATCCTGTTTTGTATAGTAGATTTCCAGAACATAAAGATGGTCAGTGTATTCTCTTTTAAACCTCTAAATTTGTGACAAAACATGACAGCACTGGTAGGAAACCAAAACAAAATACTTAAGGAACAATGCAGAACATATGCAACAAGAAGAGCAAAATTTGGTTTAGAAACTCTTGTGTCAAGCATGCTTTTGAAATGTTTGTGTCATTGTGTTAAACTCCTTCAAAAGCTCCTCTGGCTTTCATAGCCTATTAGGTTAATGAATAAAACCCACCGCAAGACCTACACAAGTCAGTTATCTGTATGTGTCTAATTCTCTAGTTTTTATAGAGAGGATGAACTTGAACTTAGCATTCCAACCATATTTCAGTGATTTGAAAGGAGCCAAACTCCCACCCCTGGTGAAGCCTTTAGCCCAGAGATCTGTGATATTCCCCAGCAACCCCTGCCATCTGCCTGCTTATCCCACTTCACCCTCAGGATCTACCTGTGGTTGTTAATTCCCTATGTTGAGAAATGGAAAGCAATTAAAAGTTGAGGGAAATTTGGGGTGGTTTCTTTACTGAGGAAGAACATCAATTTGGAGAGGAAATGTAGCAGACACAAAAATCAACCAACGATGTTCTAAGTTTCTGTAGAAATTGTAAGCCAAGCCCTGGCAGAGGGAAAATCAGGGTTCTCCCCAACACCCCAGTGGCATGTCACTGGCTATATCAACTGCACTAAAGGGTAAGCCCGCTGGCCAGGAGTAGAAGGTGGCATACACAGTATGTACCCCATATTTATATTTTTGCACATTTTTTTATTTTGGTATTTTTTTGTCTTGGTTTACTTTTTTAATTTTCATTATTTTTTTTTCTTTCCTTGGAGTGGGGAATTGAGGAAAAGAGAGAACTTGATGTCAATGTTTGGATGAGTCGGAGGGGAAAAAAATGTCCTAATTATTTTGTATGAAAAATTGTAAATAAAATTAAAAGAAATGCAACTGGGTTGGGTGATGCGTGCTCTGTCTTTTAACATTCTTTTCCTGTTCGTCTCCCCACTCATCATTTTAAGTCTGAAGATGGCTCAAGTATTGATCTGATTTATTTTTCTTAAGACTACTTCACATTCTTCCCTCTCTCCCCACTGGATCTCACTCAAAGTTTGCAAGAAGGGAAGTACAAGAGAAACCTGGAAAAGCTTAGTTGTCAAACTAGAAAACATAAGCTTGGCTGTTTGTGGCTGAAAATAAAAAGGGAAATCCTGAGAGGAAGGGTGTTGAAAGTGAAATGACAGTCTTAATTGAGCGAGGACAAGTACAAATCTGGCTTAGGCAAAATGACAAAACTTCCGTAAGAAATACAGAATTGTACCGAGCACTACTCAAAAAGCCACCAGGCATGAAACAAACGATACAAGTTAGACAAACT
Organism: Rhombomys opimus; assembly: GCA_010120015.1. Taxonomy (NCBI): domain Eukaryota; kingdom Metazoa; phylum Chordata; class Mammalia; order Rodentia; family Muridae; genus Rhombomys; species Rhombomys opimus. Next base: position 1,488,067 of record REGO01000023.1, on the reverse strand, counting down.
GCAAAATTAAAACAAAGGATTATGGATCACAGGGAACAAAGATTAGAATTACACCTGGGTGAGCTTTATTGATTAAAGGATTTAGGGAACAATAAGTTCTTGTTAACTTTAAAGGACTAAATTCGGAGAAATTTTTCAAAATTTAGAAATTATCTACCCTTTCAAATTGACCGATTCTATTATGAAATGTTTCCCTTGTCTCCAATGACGCATCTTGCAGTGAAGTCTGCTTTGCATATTATTTATAGCTTATGTATGAGAACTGTTAGCACATCATGTCTGTTATATTATTTTTTATAATTTTATATTTGAATAATAAACAATGCTATAGCACATTCTATATTTTCACAGTTTTGGCCAGTACCTAATTTGTTTTTCCTTTATTTTGTCTATGCTCAGGTTTGGGGATTTAGCTCAGCGGGAGAGCACTTGCCTACCAAATGCAAGGTCCTGGGTTCGGTCCTCACCTCTGCTCTGATTAAAAAAGAAAAAGAAAGAGAAAAAAGAAAAGACATTATTTTCTCTATGCTCCAATTGTTTTTAATTCCCTTGTTTCTCTCTCTTTCCTCCTATTAAGTCAATGGCTTTTTTTAAATTTTCTGCTTATTAAGGTAAATTTTGTATTTGATGATTGGACCTCTAGATTTTCATTAATGGATTCATAATAGAAAGAACTTCACACAGATTCATTGGGGTGGAGCAGGAAATAGAACTGAAGGAAAAAGAACAAAAACAGACTTTAAGATTATGAAAGGATCCCAAGTTCCAGGGAGACCCAAATGTCTTTTTGAAAGCTACAGATGCTGAAAACGAATTTAAACCTTTTTCCTTAGGATATACTCACTACATATGATAAGGGGCTTGGTGAAGACTTTCCATTCAAGTATGTCACGCACTTGCAGTGGCCCACATCACTCTTCTCAGAGTCCTCTCTCTTCGTTTTATAGATACTCTCGCTTCTTCTTAGGGGGGCTGATTGTGGGGTGTGTGTGTGTGTGTGTGACTAAGGAGAGTAACCATACAGTTCAGTTGGTACGTACCTGACAAGCCCCAGACACTCATTCCCTTGGAATTCACTGCCAACATTAACTCCTCTGTAGCACAGTAGCTGCTAGTTTCAATACATTAATTTGCATTGAGTTGTATAATACAGTTCTTTAATTTTTTTTACGTACAAAGGCAATGAGGTTGTTAAATTTGTTGAACTATTCAACAAAAGAAAGTAAAATGTATGGTTAGAAGGAAGAGCATCAACCTTAGGTTTGAGGTTACTACAGGAAAGAAGTTGATGCTAATTGAGACAAAATAGTGGAAAGGCTTTACTCATGCGTCATCAAAATAAGCAAGTAAAAGAAAAAAAAACATACAAGGCAAGATATACTTTTCTTACAATTACTACCCTTGAAAATACAAACATTTCATGTGCATAGATTTTTGAATGAAGCAAAGTTATTTAGTGGAAGACTGGTAAGATAATTAAACAAGTATATTTATTTTCTTGCTCACTCACCCAAATAGCATAATATACATTTTAACAGTGAGTCATTTGTTTAAAGGTGTAACACTCATTCTGTCTCTTCAGCCTCAAGAAAAACATTTTTAAAAGGTTTTTAAAAGTATCCAAGTGGGTTCCCTAGTAAGGGGAACAGGAATTGTTTCTGACATGAACTCATGAGCTTCCCCTCCCCCCTGAGGGAGGAGCAGCCTTGCTAGGCCACAGATAAGGATATTGCAAACATCCTGAAGATACCTGATAAGCTAGGGCCTGACAGAAGGAGAGGAGGACATCCCCTCTCAGTGGACTTGGAAGGGGGCAGGGAAAAGATGAGGGAGGGAGGGGAGGAGTGGGAGGGAAAGAGGGAGAGTGCTGCATCTGGGGTACAAGTGAATGCATAAAATTATATAAAAATAAACAAAGAAAATTGAAGGAAAAAAATTCAGTAGAAATAATTAAAACCTGACTTAATTGAACAATGTTGAGAGTGATACCTCCACATTTCTCTTCAGCTATCTAGAGGATCAACAGATACAGAATGTTATTGAAGATGTATTTTCAAAGTTGCAAGGACATCCAGTCTCGACTTATGAATTCATCTTTCTGAGAGGCAAGTTTCCAAGCAAGGATTGCCTAGTATTTGGCAGAATAGCAAGGTCTTCGACATCCTTTTTGGCCCCTTTCTAAATGGGCTTTTGCCTTAGGATCACATACTCAGAGTGCGCAATTGGAATGTCCTTCCAAGCTTATGCAAAGATATTGGCAAGTAGTCTCAACTTTTAAGGTGGCTTCTGCCTAGCAGTATGTTCTGGCATAGGTTTTAGATTGTATATGTTGACTTCTAAGAGAGTTGACTTTTTTATGGCATGCTCCTGTGTCTTACTTTATGCTAATTCCTAAGACTTCACCTCAGATTGTTTACCAAGTTGTAAGGAGTATGATACTGTGTAATCTGAAAATCATGTGTCTGTTTTAATGCCATGGAATACTTTGGTAGAATACGCAGTGCTAGAACAGCCTTGCAGTGCAGGCAAGGCCTGTTAATTGAAAATAGTATCTTCCAAATTTGTGCATTTTCTTATGTGCATTTAACTGGACCACTCAATGACCTAATTTGTCCTCCATTGAACCATATCTGCCAGATATGTGAACACACCCATCTGGCCCAGGAATTTTGAGATGGATTTAGAAATGGCTTTAGTGATGCTATGCTGCTTGGACAAGATTTTACTTAAGGATTAAGACTATCTGTTTAGTTACTTCTCCATGAACAGCCCACTTCATGCAAGCAAACTTTTCTCTTAACATCTGTGTTAAATCAGACACATGTCAAGCAAGCACAAAGGAATATTAGGAAATATACAGAACACAAACTTATGATTTAATAAAAGTAGCATCAAAATAGATTGACAACTAAGAAAAAGGTGCTTTTCTTACAATGATAATAAAGTCAAATTGAAAAACAGGCAATGTCTCTCTTATTTATTGAAACAAAAGGGTTGACTGTCAGAGTCAAATGACACATTTGAGTTATGGGTATATATGTTCAGAGTGATAGTCATTAGTGAATGACTGGCAGGATAAGAAAGATAAATATGTATGCAAAGAAATTAAATTTTTCATGCTTCTTAGGAGATGTCCTGGGTTTAACATGATGGAATCTCATTTACTTTAACACTAAAAGACCACTAACCCTAGGGAAGAAAATAACACTTTCAAGATAATTGTTTTATGACACAGAATACTGAGAATTGACATTTTCAAGACATTGTCTAGGAGAGAAAGAAGGCTGAGACATCCATGCTGCTTTGAATAAGACGATTTGAGTCCATTTAAATCACTTATCTGAATTTATTATGATGAAGTCATGAATTACACTTGCTCCACACTTGCAATTGGACTGCAGAACAGATGGTAAAGATTTACAGAAACTTTGGCATCCTAAATAAGAAAGTCTTAATAAATTTGTCAACAGGAGTCTCTGGGGCAAGGAAAAATGTTTACAAGCCAAATAAGATAGGTGTTTAGGTTTAAGGAAAGGTATAAACCAAAAGTGGGAGGAATTTTCATCCCCACTACAGAACTGTAATCTTGAATTTGCAAAGATTTTTAATGTTATGAAGACTCTAGACAATTTCAAAATTTGTTTTCCTCAAGCTCACACACGATGCTAAGAGTCAAATTGCCAGAAAAGATGTCTAGGGGGAGAAAAAACCCACAAAACATCTGTCTTTGAATAGTCCCTAAACAGAGTAACATCGGGTCATTTGGGATTTAGCTTCTCTTTGAAATACAAGTAACATAAACTTCCTCAAGCTAAAACATCTTCAGTCTTGGCATACACAACTTTTCTAGCCTTACAAGAAATATGCTTGAAGAAGTTGTTTTGCCTTGGATCTGAAAAGTTCTGCAAAGGTTCATATGCTTCCACACATATTCCCCAGATCCTAGTGCTGTCTTCGGGGTGCATAGAACCTTTGAGACACAGGGCTTAACTGTGAGACACAGACCCCTAGCGCTGAGCCTTTAAAGGAGGAAAAGCTTTCTGATCTACCGAGATAGGAGGCTCTATGATGGATTTTGCTGTTGCTATATGTCAACCCACACCTGCCACCAGGCCTTACCTGCATGATTGACTACTGCCCCTGATACCATATCTGAAGTAAAGCATTCCTCCCTTGAGTTATAGCTCCCAGATATTCTGATACTGAACCAAAAAAAGTAATACAAAGTAGTCACAGTCATCTGTTTAATCAATCATTCAAACAAAAGGCATGTATTCAATATTTCGTATACCAAAAATATATTTGTGAATATTATTTATCCTAAAGAAAAGTCTATTCTCTGTGCAACTGGATTAACATAGTTAGAATCTAGAATCTTCTTTGAAATACCTTCAGTCTATTTCTTTTTATAAATTGATTAATTTTTTATTTATTACAATTTATTCACTTTGTAACCCAGCTGTAGCCTCCTCCCTCATCCCCTTCCATCTGACCCTAGCCTATCAGTTCTCATCAGGACTGGCTGCATTGTCCTCCTCTGTGGCCTGGTAAAGTAGCTCCCCGCCCCCCATGGGGAGGTGATCAAAGAGCCAGCCACTGAGTTCATCTAAGAGACAGCCCCTCCCTTTCCCCCTTACTAAGGAACCCATTTGGACACTGAGCTGCCATGGGCTACATCTGAACAGGGGTTCTAGGTTATATTCATAAATGGTTCTTGGTTGGGGTATCGGTCTCAGAAAAGACTCTAGGGCCCAGATTTTTTTTTTTTTTTTTTGGTTCTGTTGCTCTCCTTATGGAGGTTCAGTCCCCTCCAGGTCTTTCTATCTCCCTCTTCTTTCAAACTCTGACCAAATTTCAGATATGTCTCAGCATCTGCTTGGATACCCTGCTGGGTACAGTCTTTCAGAGGCCCTCTATGATAGACTCCTGTCCATTTCCTGTTTTCTCTCTCCTCTGATGTCCTGTTTGCCTTTCAGAATGAGGATTGATAATCTTACTCAGGGTAATCCTTCTTGCTTAACTTCTTCCCTAAAAGTTTATTGTTTCTGAAAATTTGAATTGATTAATAGATGGTTACAAATATGTAGCCACATGGTCACTAAGAACATCATAATCTTTTAATTTAATAATTAATAATTCTGAAATAGTAGGACATTTTAATGCAAAAAAAGAAAAAAATTTTAAATAAATCTTAAAAATTTTACAGAAACAAATTTCAAAGCTAAAAATAGGCATAAAACACAAAATACAACTGGAAAATTTTTGAAGAAAAGCATAAAAATTTCTAAATGAGTTTGAATTATCAATGACGTTTAGATACAACAACGAAAACCCATGAAGTAAAGAGCTGATAAGCTGTTTTTCATTAATGTATCTGTTTGTTTCTGTTTTGTTTCATTTTGTGAAAGAACAGTATAAAAAATAAAAAAGGTCAACAAATGATAGGAAAAATATTTATAAGGGACTTATCTGAAAAAATATTATTTTCCTAAGTATTCAAAGACCACCTGATGCTCAACAATAGAAAATTGAACATTGTCAATAAATGGACAAATAATTGAACAGAGGCCTGACCAAAGTTACACAGCATGTGAAAAAAATAAACAAACAAACATGAAAATGGTCAACATCATGTGCCAAAAAATAGTTGGCAATTTCAAACAGTGTCAACTATTTTAGCTAGCAACAGCGAGACATCAGCAAATATTTGAGTGACCCAAATGTTAAAAAGAATACAATAGTAACAAATTCTGGTGAGCATGTGGAACATTTATTATCGGGAGGAATGAAAAATAATAACACATCTTTGTTCATACAGTGGAACAGTTTCTTCAATAACTAAATGATCATTTAATATATGACTTATCAACCATGTTCCTTGGAATTTAATTGAATGTGTTACACATTTGGCAAAGCCCATAGGATAGGAAACACTAAGAATCAACAGGATGCAAGTCTTGAAGGTGATAACACTACTTCATTGGAGGAAAGCTCCCCTCTGGTGGGTGGTGCTGATCATGGGAAGGCTGTATCTGTATGATGCAAGCCAGTGGGATACGGAAACTGTGCAGGGCTTCTGCTCCATGCTGTCAACTTAAAACTGCTTTAAGCTTTAAAATGTAGCCGGACTTTAAAGACAATGTGTAATGAATCACGTTCACAAGAGCAATTTCATCGTGTATATCAAATGGCAGACATGCTACAAGAAAATTTTCATGTAATGTGTCAATTCTAGGTGACCTGATGCTACTTAAGGGGTTTGTGTCGGAATTCGAACCCACACACTTCATATCTTCCAACGTGAATGATTCTTCTTAATAGAATGTTGAAAAGTCTACTGATTTGGCATTTATAAACAGTGACTATTAGGATAAAAGTCTTACTTCTATTTCGTTTACACAGCCATAGCTTTTGGAGGCAGATAATAGTAAACTGGCTTTATCTGGAGCCCAGATTCCCTGTCAGAGAAAGACAGGAATAGATTTTTACCAAGCCCTGTCTAGCTCTGAAGCTGAACCCTAAATAACTTTGCACTCGTTTCTTCTTGTAAATCGTCGTTTATTTATTCTGTGCGTTACGTATTTGTGGGGGTGCGCATGTATTTGTGTGGGGCTGGGTGGGTGTATGTGTGTGCACCCATATGTGGAGGCCAGAGTTCAAATTCAGACATATACTCTCAGGAGCTGTTCACTTCTGAGATTGCCAAACTGGCTGGCTGACTTGCAAGCCTGAGAGATCGGTCTGCTTGTATTTCCCCGCAGCCAGGATTACAGGTGCACACCTCCAAACCCGGGTTTCTACAGGCATCCTGCAGGTCAAGTTCAAGCCCTCGGGCTTGTATGGCACGCACTTACCAACTGAGCTTTCTCCTTGCTTTCTCCTCTACTTGTTTAACGAAATTACTCATTCTTCTTTCCTTATGAATGGACATGTGACTCCTGCCCCATTACTTTGGTCTCGTAGTGACACCCTTAGGCAGCAGTTCCTGTTAGCATTCACTCTAGAACTGATTTTAAACTTTCTCCACTTTTTGGATATTAATGTTCTACTTGCATTCTCCCTGGTTCTGTGGCTGAGGGAAAGTAAAACTGAAGTTAACATTTCTACAGCCTTAATTTTGCTGTCGGATTGGCACCACGGCAGCCCTGGCATTTGTGTTCCGGTCTCCGATGTGCCTGCTAATAGATTATCCATCTGTTAGTCTGTCATAGATTGCTGTGTAACTGTATTACTTGATGTAGCTCAGCCTGAAATCTGAGCATATGGATCTCCAGTGACACGTTGACACTATAATTTAGTTAGAAGTTGCTTACCCCATTTAATACTGGATGTGTGTATTCAGTTCCAGAATAAACTAAAAATAAGTTTCCCAACTCTAAGGGCCAAATAAAATATAAGTCTCAAATAATAAATTTGTTTCTTTTAATACTAAACATATGGCAAGTGTCATACTGTAATACTAGTGTTCATGTTTTATAGGTTGGAACATAGTAAAAACAAAAAAAAAGAAAAAAAATTGAGATTTACATTAACCTATGTTTAAACCAATCCTGACCATACATTAAAAAATTTCAAAAAGTTATATGAGAAAAATTTTGCAGTGTAGGATATATAATTATGTAAAATATAAATCAATAGTTTTATTTCTTGCTTGCTCTTAAAAGCCTAACATTAAGTTATGACTATATACAATGAAATTTAAAATGCACTTAAGAGACGTACCTAGAGAGCTACAGAATTTGTCTACATCAAACACTTATATGACAGTCTAAAAAAAGAAAGAAAACTCTAGAAATATAAACAGCCCTTATACCCTTAACATACCACGTCTATCTCAAGCCAAAGAAAATGGGAAAAGTCTGAGAGTGAGGATACCATAGTGAAACTGCTGTGTGTTTGTGTGCTTTCTTGCACGGTTTGAAAGACAGAACATTTTCATGCTATATAAACATTCAGGAATTAAAGGTTTTCTAACTAAAGCCACTGAGAGAATACCCTCTTGGCATAAAAATACTGCAAAGACAGCACCACAGATACTCCTGGTTTATACATACACTCACATGAGCGACAAATCTCTATTTTATAAATACACGTGCCAAAATATTTGCACACAAATTTTACTAAATAAAAAAAATCAGCAAAATAAGCCCAGAAATTAATTAAAACAATAAAACACTGTGATCAAGTGAACTCATTCCAATGGTAGAAGTGGTGTTTATAATCTGAAAATATTACCTTATGTCAATGGATCTATGGCTCAAGTTATCAGCTGGCAAAGGCTGGAAGACTCTCATACATCATGGAAGACCGTTGCATCAGTTAGTGCTCTACTTCTAATAACAACACCATACAGAAAACAGATATTTTCACAAACAACTAAAGTATATTTCTTAAGACAATGTCCAACATTTATCTTAAGACTATATCCAATTCTCAGCTGTGAAAAGAGGGACACAGAAACAAACACTGTTATTTTTAATTATAGAATACATCTTTTTTAAAATAAAAATAAATTGTTTATGTGGTAGTGCCAGAACACAGTCCAAGAATGTAGTCATGTGAGAATTACAAGTGCTTGTGAAAACAAAAAACAAAAAGAAACAAACAAACAAAAAGAAACAGAACAAGACAAGAGTATTGTGGACTTGGTTTCTTCAAAACACAAAATTGTTCTTGGAATGTGTTTTTGTGCTTTTCATGGGTGTAGTGGATAGGCATGAGTTTACATGAATTACTGTTATCATATGCATTTATGGAAAAACATGGTTTTTGCTACGTATGGCTTGTCCTTATGATTCTATACCTTACCCAGGTGACTGTTGTTAACTCTCAGAGTGTAAATGGCCTAATGCTCTGAATACAGTTAGCTATTGTATGAGACTTCAGTTCACCTCAGTTTTAGGGCATGGTTTGCCAGGTTCATACCGTCAACTAGAGTAATAAACGTACTATGGGTATCACCTTTGAAATTCTGATATATGGAAGCAATACTTCATTAAAAAAATAGACTCTGGTATGCCCAGTGATATTTTAAGGATAATTCATTTTCAAGAGTGATCACCTCCCCCTGGTGGGATGGCCTTACTAGGCCACAGAGAAAGAGGGTCCAGATAGTCCTGATGAGACCTGATAGGCTAGGGTCAGAGATTAGAGGAGAACCTCCCCAACAGTGGACTAGGGGAGGGCCATAGGCGAGGAAGGGGGAGGAAAGGTGGGACTGGGAGTAGATGAGGAAGGATACAAAGTTACTAAACTGTAAATAACATCAACAACAATGATGATGATGATATTTTAAAAGTTTCAAAGGTGTTTGTTGTTCCCTTCCAAGTCTTAAGGTTGAGTTTCCCTGCCTAGAAGTTTCTCACAAGCTCTAGGTTATGTCCCAAATAACTTCTACTCAGACTTCAATTGCAGTATGTTTTTTGTTGTTGTTGTTGATTTTTATTTTTAATCTGGTAGAGAATTTACCATTGATAACTACACTGACAAATAATTGATCTAATTATTAAGTTCACATTACCACAGCCACACTCTCAAAATCAATTTCATCTAATTCTGGTGTTCAATTATTTCAATTAATTCTTAAGCATAATTTACTGATTTTTCTTTTCCTACAGAATTTGATAGGAAAAACTCACACCTACATTTGTAAAACACATGGTTTTATTATTTAGTTTACATTTATTTAGACATATGTTCTTATGGGGATCGAGTCCCTCCTTCCCTGGTCTAAGCCCAGTTTGTCAGGCTTGGCAGTAAACAACTTACTCTGTTGAGCCATCTCTCCAGCCCTTACTTTCTTTTTGAACTGCCTTTGCAACTATTATCTATAAAAGTTACATGTTGCTAATAGTATGCATGCCCTTCCTTTGTATCTGTTTCTCTGGTCTGAACACAATGAGACTTTACCACCTGGCTGAGATGGCCAGCCCATTCCTTTTGTTGCCAGGTGGTGTAAATGTTCCATGTCTTGTTACCTCATTCTCTGATAATGGCCATCTGGGTCAGTTTCGGTTTGGGGCTAATATGAATAGTACCCTGATGATCATTCTGTAAGGTTATTTTGCATACATGGACACTAATTTATCTTGAATACCTGCTTAAGCAAGTTTGCTTACAAGAGAGATATCTATTAACTATTTATGAGAAACTGCTCAACAGTTTTCCAAAGTGATACTGTTTTCCAGTAGTCATACACAAAGTTCTTTTGGAAGCGGACCCCTATTAATAGTCTAGTGGTTTTATAAACATACATAATTGTGGCTTTAATTTGTACTTCCAATAAATAACAATGTTGAACATTTTTTTTAAATATACATTCTGGTCAATCAGAGAGCTTTTTGGTGAATTATCTTTTGAAGACTTTTCCAGTCTTATTTTGGAAGAAAAAATGTAGATTCTTTTTTTTTTTTTTTAACCTTACTCATTTGCAACTGCTGGCAGCAATTTCTTTCTGGCCTCTAAAACACAAAGATATTCTTAAATTAAGTGAGTGGATTCATCCTTAGATACATGGTATGGTATACAGATTATTAAAAAGCACCATCTCTTCAAGTATTTCATATCCTATGTTATATCAATTCACCATGGTCTCCTATCAGTCTGCACTCAACACTCAAACCTTCTGTAGTGTTTCGGGTGCTGAAGTATATAACATGTCATGGTCTGTGAAATGCTAGAAACCATAACGTTAACTAGCGGCTTAAGAAACTATTCAAGGATTCTGCTTTTTCCTGCTTTTTGGTTCTTTTAAGTTCTTCATAAAGAAGAAGTTTCTTCATAAATTGGAGGGTAGGAAAGCCTTCTGGTGTATGAAAGGATGGGCAGAGTTAAGTCAGTCTATTCATGCATGCATTCCTGAATGAAAGGGGTGTCACCAAGACCAGAAACAGCATTTCACCAGTCAGCAGTGTCTGCATAACCGCTGGCTGGACAATCACTCAGCAGGACCAGAACCTAGAGCTAAAAAAATCTCCCCCCAATTTTTTTTTTTTACTGGATTATTTGTCTACACCATGATAGTTGCAATATATAACTAGTCCTTTGGTCAGATGATTAATTATAAAGCATTTGTACAAATAACGAATTCAACCAACAATAATCATGATGCTTCTCGTTCATCAGATTGACAATCTTCCTTACATTTTACAAGGTGGCCAGAAGTGAGGACACTAGAGGGATTGCAGTGTCTTCTATGCATCCAGGAAGGCAAAAAAACAATAGGTTTAAAAATTTTAAATAGGCATCCTGCTTGGCATAGGAAGTCTAATGTTAAGATTCTCAGTTAAAGAGAGGTCCTCCCTTATCAGTGAACTTGGAAAGGGGCAGGGAAGAGATGAGGGAGGGAGGGTGGGACTGGGGAGGGAATGAGGGAGTGGGATACAGCTGGGATACAGATTTTAACAAAATGTAACTAATAAGAAAAATAAAATAAAAAAAATAATAAAAAAGAAAAAAAATATATTCACATGTACTTCCACCTTATGATTCAATGTACCCCAAAATAAAATTATAAAATCAAATGTAAACAACATAAATAGCTTTCAATATAGTGTACATGTCACTATATAAATATATATATTTATATATATATAAATTATATAGATATAATTTTATTATTAAAATTTTATATTTCATTCAGAATTTGGGATGCTGTGCAGCTATACAGTGACTGTATTCTATAACAGAAATTTATTGAGATTTGTGATTAACTTTAAAAGTAAAGAAAAGAAGAATATAGCATATATCACATATTAGCCGTTTATATGTGTGTATAAATGTCTATGTGTAAAACCTTAGAAAAAGCAATTATTTGATTCATCAACATTTTAACTATTTTAGATAACTTTGAGAACAGAAAGAGTGGGAGAAGAAAAAAGAAAGTACTTCTTTGAAAGTGAGTTTTGAAAGATTAGGAGATTTTAAAAATTTTAATAATTTACCATCTGTGTAGTTAATATATCACAAATAACATAATTAACTTTAAATATAATGAAATTATGAAAGATCCAGTAGTCTAATATATAAATGTTTAGTAGATTTGAGACTATGGTCAGCCATACAAAAACAACTTAAAAGAAAAGAACTCATTAAAAATTAATAATTCTAAACAATTTTCTATTCAATAAAAAACTAAAAATAAATTAAAAGTTAATGAGCAAACTTAAAAAAAAATCATTGCTGTAGGCAGAGAATTGGTACCCTCCAAACATCTATAGACATTAATAAATAGAAGTAAATATTTAAAACTATATTAAAGAATAGGATGCACAGAACATTTTTAAAAAGGAAAAAGTAGTCAATAAACATTAACATAATCAACTTAAATAATAACAGATAAATGTGGTCCTCACCTCTCATCAAGGAAATTTCTTGAAATATACAGAGTATTAGAGAAACCATAACCAATCAAAATAAAGAGCTGTAAAGCTCAGGCAACTGATACAACTCAACAATATCTGTACCTAGGCTCAAGGAACATTGCTAAAGAGAAGGCAGACAGATTGCAAGAGCCAGAGGATCTGTGGGAGTTTTCTGTGAGACTGTGTCTCCTAGAGATGTCAGAAATGCTACACCCATAAATTCTTACCATTATGACATAATTATAAAGTAAACATGAGCTGAACAATGACAACAACAACAGAAATCAAGGAGCACTAAGGAAAGCCCATAAGGTTGGCTACACAAAGAACTATAGACAACCCAGAACTGTAGAGAGCATTAAAAATTGTCTTTTTCAAGGATGAGCACACTGACTGGTTGCCCAATACCAAATGGCCAGCTCAGAAAACTGTACAAACTGAGCATGTTGTATTTGGGAATATATTTATATGGACATGTACTTAGGCAAGTACTAGCAACGAATGAAAAAGGTCGTAACTTTGAAAGAGGGCAAGAAACAGTATGTGCAGAGGGTTTGGAGGAAGGAAAACTAATGGCAAAATATAATTATAATCTCAAAAACCAAAAGATATTTAAAATTCAACTTCATGATAACAATAAGCAAAATAGGTGTGAAAACATTTGACATGGTGCTCTTTAGAAAGACTTCTTTTATCTGAGCTTTAGGGAAACTCTGTGTGCCTTTTGTCAGAGTTACACAAAATCAAACCTTCCTCAAAAGCACTGTGACAATGAACACTGAGGTAGCTAACAGAAACTACCTCTGGATGATAGAATTAGAAACACTTTATTTGGGCTAATTTCATTCTGTTTCAAAAGTATCCACATTTTGAGTGTCTCCTCTTTATGTAGATACTTATACTAGCTACATGGACAATGGTGAAACTTTGGAAGTCATGCTGGAGAGAAACGTCTAATTATTGGGAAGTACTTTGATGACACCCAACATCACCCACAACAAGCAACCGAATATTCAAAAGACAGCTAGAGAGCTAGGCTTGGTGGCTCGGACCAGTAATTCCAGAAATGAAAAGACATAGGAAGGAAGATCCCCTAGTTCAAGACCAGCCTGAGCTACTTGATAAGAACTCGTCTAGAGAAAACAAAAAAAAAAAAAAAAAAAAAAAAAAAAAAAAAAAAAAAAAAAGATGGGAGTGGAGAAGGTTAGAAGACAAGGAAAAGTGAATGGAGAGGAAAAAAAAAAAAGATAAAAGAGAAGATCGGATAAGTGGAAGGGTGCACCAGGCAGGTGGCTGTTGTTTCTCAGTATTGATGCTGAAATTTTTATCTTGCTGCCTCAGGTGCTTTTCTATTGCCATAACAAAGCACCCTGACTAAGACAACTGATAACAGAAACCTTTTAACTGGGCTTAAGATTTTAGTCCATGATAACAGAGCAAAGGCATAGAGTCGGAGAGCTCACAGAGGCAGGTAAGAGGTGGAGGGGCACATGCGGAATGGTGAGAGTCTTTTTGAAATCTCAAATTCCACCCCCCCCATTGACACACGTCCTCCAACCAGGTAATGCCTTCTTTTTCTTCCTAAGCAGTTCTACAAAGTGGAGACCAGGAATTTAAACATATGAGCCTGTGGGAATGAATCTCAATCAAGCCAGTGCTCTGAACCATTTTTTAAAATTCTAATATTGACAAACATATATTATACTTAAATCAAAAAGTAAAGCCTCATCTGGGCCTGGACATCGCATTGAAAGAAAATGTTGAGCTAATCCTATGTCTGAGGCTGTTTGGAAATTCCACCTTGAAAGAACAATTCTCAACTTCCTATGGAAAAACAAAACAAAATAACCCAGAGTAGCTAAAACAATCCTGTACAGTAAAAGATCTTCTGGAGGTATCTCCATCCCTGATCTCAAGCTGTGCTACAAAGCAATAGTAATCAAAACAAGGAGGACCCGATGGAAGAGACTTAGTCCTCATTCAGAAGGGCAAACAGGATAGACATCAGAAGTAGGAGAAAACAGGGAACAGGACAGGAGCCTTCCATGGGAGGCCTCTGAAAGACTCTACCTGTCAGGATATGGAAACTGACACTGAGACTCAGCCAAACTTTGGGCAGAGTACAGGGACTCTTATGGAAGAATGAGGGAGATAGAAAGACCTGGAGGGGACAGAAGCTCCACAAGGAGACCAAGACAGACCTAAAAATCTAGGCTCAGACAGTCCTGCAGAGACTGATAAATCAAGCAAGGACCACGCATGGAGAGGACCTAGACCCTGTGCTAGGATGTAGCCCATGGCAGCTCAGTCTCTATGTGGGTTCCCTAGTAAGGTGAGCGGGGGCTGTCTGTGACTGAACTCAGTGGCCTGCTCTTTGATCACCTCCCCCTGGCAAGGTGGCCTTACTAGGCCACAGAGAAAGAGGATGCAGACAGTCCTGATGAGACCTGATAGGCTAGGGTCAGATTGTAGGGGAGGAGGACCTCCCCTATCAGTGGACTGGAGGAGGAACATGGGAGGAGAAGCAGCAGGACCAGGAGGAAATGGGGGATTGGGATACAGACTGGATACAACGTGAATAAATTTTAATAAATGATAAAGGAAAATAAAAAAGAAAATTCTACCTCAAATATTAGAATTTTCACTGTTTCAACGATATAATTCCATGCCAGAGTTTTCAATTTTTTTTGTTTTGTCTTTTTAAAATCTAATATCAAGGGAACTATTCCTATTCATCACACATTTTTCTTTTATTAATGTCTTTCCTTGGCCTTTGAAATCTAATTTCAAAAGCTCAAAGAAGTCAACCCTTCTATTGACTTTTCAAAGCAGTAAGGTTTTCACTTCTTAAATAACTTTAATCTTAATTATTTCTGCTTTCTAAAGGTATTTTCTTGCAAATCAGCCTGTTTGCTACTCCTTTTCCTTCACAGTGCCTGAAGAAATCTTACTTTAATTATAGCACCGTTGAAACTTCAAAAGAATGCCTTAACACAATGGATGTGTCCTTTTTTTTTTTTTCCTTTAATTTCACCTGATAAAAGTTTTCTTTACCTGTCAGGTTTAAAAAGTAAAAAGTTGAGCTTCCTTGAACCTTGTCTGACAGTAAGGTTCCATTTCAGGCTCTGTGTTCCAGATCTTGTAAGGTCTGCTTCAGACACTAGTCTTTATCCTAAGATATAATATATGTGGCAATTCTCCAAATTTTCATACTTCTTCTATTAAAGCTCTTCTGTAAAGGAAATATTTACTGTTGCTTATATAATGTAGTATGTGACTATAATATCCCTTACATTAAACAAGATGAAGCACCTATGTTAAATGAAGAAAAAAAAAAAAAAGAACTGGCTGGCTGAAATGTGAATTAATCATATGTCTGAAGTAAATAATAGAAAATATGAGAAAATTCCCATGTCCTGGAAGATTCCATGTTATTGCTATCCATGGTGGCTCACAAATATTTAATAGAATTACACTTTCCTTGATTAACTAAGTCTTTTGCTGACAACATAGTTTCATGAATTTCCATTTGTTAATAATTGGCCTTATTTCTTGAGAATTCAAGGTCCTTTGTAGAATTCCCATTCCTCTTCCTATATCTTATAATATCTATCACCTGGTCAGCTAAAGTAGGAAAATTGTTATGAGTTGGATGACAGCTTGAAGTACAACGTGGAACTTGGCTTCAAAACCAACCAACCAACTAACCAACCAACAACCAACCAAAATATCATGAATATGTAAGGTTTACACTACTGAATTTAATTTGAATTTTTGGAAAATATACATACACTGCTTTTTTTTTCCCTTTTATTTACCAAGCACCCATTCCAAGCCTTCTCCTCAAAAGCCAAATTCAAGTTCACGTAAGCCTTTCTTTCTTCATTTTCTGCCATCCCGTACCCTCGTTATAAAAGCCTCTCTAGTCCTTAAAACTCCACAAGTTCTCAAGCATTTGAGTCCACACATCTTAACTGATAATGCATTAAATTTCATTTCAACGAAGAGTTTCCTATTCATCTTTGCAAGGTGTATCTGTTCTGCATTATCCATTTTTCTTTCATAATCCATTTCATGGATTATTTATTTATTCATTTACTATTTATTTTTATTTTTTGAGATATAGCTTTTTATTTTTTGAGATATAGCTTTTTATTTTTTGTTACATTTATTCTCTGCAAACTTCATACATGAATATAATCTCCTGTGATTACTCTCACCAACCTCTTTTAGTGACCTTCCACGCTGACCACTCTACTGTCACTTTACAAGTCCCTTCTCCATGCTCATATTTTATTATTATTATTTGTGGGCAGATTCATGTGACTTGCTACTAAATGACAGCTGGGTCAGAGAAGAAATAAAGAAATTAGTCTTCCTAGAATTCAGTGAAAATGAAGGCACAACATACCCAAACTTATGGGACACAATGAAAGCAGTGCTAAGAGATATGTCCAAACCCCAAATATCTCATCTTGAGACCAGCAGGAGTAAAGAACACTCCTTTTTTTGTTATGGGCCTTCATGCTCAGGTGCATGCAGCCTTGTAACCCAACATCCTTTAGACAATTACATAGCCTCTTGGCCAAGCTTTAGGTTAAAACTTTCTATTTCTTTAAAAGGACATATCCAGCAAACACCTGGAATTCCTCTCCATGTAAATGAAGCATTCCCAGCACTTCAGCCCCAAGCAGTGATGTACCCTCACCCCCAGAAACACTACCCACTTCCTCAAGGTTTACATAGCCCTTATTTTCTCCAATAAAGGAGAATTGTTTCACTGAGAATACTATCAGAGAAGGCATTTTATCCCCCACACTCACCACCAGACAGAGATCCTGCTAACCCACCCACCTGTCTAGGTTTAATTTCTTTCAGTCTAGTCAGGGTGCTTAATGATACCTAAATGCCTTGAGGGCAGAAGCAGACCTAGGCTGGCTATTTTATTATTATTAATATCATCATTATTGTTTTGTTACTATTATTATTATTAATTATTATTATCAATACACTGAATTGGACAGGGCTGTGGATATGTCCAGGGTACGGAACAATTCAGGGAAGCCTAGTGGATACACCAGAGGTTACTCTATTCTAAAAGTATGCACTAGAGAGAAAGAGAGAGAGAGAGAGAGAGAAACATTACCTTCTACAAGTGATGCTGGGATAATTGGATAATATGTAGAAGAATAGAGCTAAGTTTGTCTTCCCATGAACAAAATCCAATTCAAAACAAAGAACTAAATCAAGGACCAAAATATAAGGCCTGATACTTAGAAATTACTAGAGAGAAGAGTTTGTTGTATGCTACAAGATAGAAGAAGCGGTAAGGGCATTTTGCAGAGGCTCCTGATAGCTCAAGAAATAAGCCCAATGATTAAAGAATGGAAATTCATGAAAGTATAATGTTATCAGCAAAGAACATAGTTAATCAAGAGGCATTCTATTAAATAAGAGAAAACTTTTGTCAACTACATATATATGTATATATCTGATAGAGGATTACTATCTAAAATATACAAAAACTCAAAACTAAACATCAAGTAAACAAAACTCCAATTTAAAAGGGGGCTATTCCAAGTGCCTGTCGCTAAGGACGTTATAGACCCTATAGGAAGACCTACTTCTGCCATTTTTCTATTCTGTATGGTTTATAACTGTGTTCTGCACAGTATTCTTATGCCCATAGATAACTCTGTATCTCACTCCTCATCAAAGAAGCTTCTTCTTTGGCAGAGGAAAGCTACCTCAGACAGCCACAGAAGATAAAAAATACCCAGTATAAGTGACTGTATAGGGTGCTGTTCCAATTGGTACATGCACAATTGTTATAGTTGGGTTTTTATTCCTATAATAAACAGTATGACAGGTTACTCAACCTACAATGGTCAGCATGAGTATGTGAACAAGAGTAAATGGGCTCAGCAGACACACACACTCTCTCTCTCTCTCTCTCTGTGTGTTTGTGTGTTTGTGTGTGTGTGTGTGTGTGTTTGTGTGTATGTGCAGACATATATTAGAAGGACATGAATTTGAGAAGAGGGACATAGTAGAGGTTACCAAAGTGTGGAAATTATGTAAACACAGTACTCACGTATGAAATTCTCAAAGGTTAAATATTTTAAATATACTGTGGAATTGAACAAAGTTTTCAGATAAAATTTTTGAATGGCTAAATAATTTATAAATGGTTCAACATCCTTATCCATCAAGTGAGTGTAAATTTATTTTGAGATTCAGTCTCACGTCAATATGAGTGGCCTTTATCAAGCAGTCAAAAAACAACGAAGGATGGCAAGGAGGTGGGGCTCAAGTAACCCCAGTACCCTGTTGATGGGAGAGCAGACTTCTACAGTCACTGTGGAAACAAGCATGAATGTTTCAAAAGCTGAAAAAAAAGTGTGTGCCACATGATCCCACTACAATAATTCTGAGCATTTACACAAACAACTTTTTGTCGTAAGATAAAGACAGCTGCACAACCGTGCTCATTGCTCCTTCAAATAGTAGGTTAGTGGAATCATCCCATGTAGGGGTTTCTCTTTCTATTTCTGTTGTAAAACCATGAGCAAGTACAACTTGAGGTGGAAAGGTCTTATTTAAACTTACAGTTCCACACTGTCCTTCAATGACGGAAGTCACAGCAGAAACTGGAACAGCACGGACCCAGGCCAGAGCTTATGGAGAGGCCGTAGAGGGTTTTTCTATCTAACTGCTTACGGGGTTTTCCCCTGGCTTTTTCAGTCTGCTTTCTTATTTACCCCAGAGCTACCTTCTGAGGATTAACACCATTCACAATGTGCTGAACACTTCCACAACCATCACTAAGTAAGAAAATGTACTACAGAGACTTGCCTCCAGAAAAATCTTATTTTCTCATGTGAGGTGTTTTCTCAGTTGGGGCCAAGCCAGACCCAGAAAGTCAGATCCGCATTTGTTTTCTCTCATATGTTCAACTCTGTTTTCATGTTGTCTAGGAATGTCTACAGAGTCCAAGAAACTAGAATGGGAAAATGAGGAGTGAGGCATGAAGGGGGCTTGGAAATAGAACTGCTTCGAAATGAAAGAAAGAGTATTGGGGTGATGAGGTTCAAACGGGAGAGTGAGTGATGTAAGGGAGAGGAGGAGGTAGAAGGAGGGTTAACCAAGGCAATGAATATAGTAAGACATACGGAAACTTGATCTTTTTGTTTTAATTGCTATAAAATCGGTTTCTTTAGCAGACTGCACCAGAATTTGCAATTCTGCATTTACTTGCTTGTTTTCTTGTATATTTTTTTCATTCTTATTAAAAGATTTTTTTTTGTTTTTAGTTTATGGGTACAGGTGTTTGCCTGCATATACATATGCACACATGTATGTGCAGGGCCCCTGCAGGCCAGAAGAAGGAGTCACTTTCCTGGATCTGAGTTTCAGGTTTTGCTGATCCAACAGACCCTGGGTCCTCTGAAAGAATGAGGTGCTCTTAAAGAAGGAGGCCACTCTCCAGTCTAATTGTGTTTCCTTGGTTCAGGCTAGCCTTGACTTGGTGGGGACGGTTCTGCTTCTGCAGGGGAATTGCAAGTGTGTGCTCTGTCCCTGGCTTACTCGGTTTCCTGTGTCTGCCATTACAAACTGCCAGCACACATTTTTCCCCCTATTAGTACTGGAGGGTGAGAAATGATGCAGGCGATGGTGTTTCTTACAAGGCCTCTTCCCTTGCTCTGTTAGCACCATCTTCTCCTAGTCTCTTCCAACATCATTGAGACAATTTATATCCGAACCTCATTTTATAAAGACCAGCCATAAGGACTAGAACTCACCCATGAACATGTTTGAACTCAGTTATCTTCTTTTGAAGACTTGGCCTCTAAATACAGCTGCATTTTGAGGTGCTAGAAAGTTTGGTTTCAGTATAAAACCTTGGAGATGATGAAGAGGAAGACTCAATTTACCTGACATTCTTCTATTGTATTGATATGCATCTATGTGTCTGAGTGTACATGCTTACATGTTGTGAGGTACTACAGAGGCCAAAACAGGCAGAGCAGATACCCTGGAACAGGTGTTAGAAGCAGTTCAGAGTTGCCTAATGTGGGTGCTGGAACTGAAATCTTAATCACTGAGCTCTGTCTCTAGCCCTCATCTTATACCCTTAATGTCTTTCTTAGAACTTTGTCCATAATAAGCATTTCTATATCTTTAAGCATGTGTAAAATAAATAATAGTGAAGTGCAGTATTTCCTTGTTTAATTGCAAGGATCGAGAAGCAAGGCAGTTGTAATCACCTCCCTCAAAGCAGTTTGAAAAAATTATATGTAAAGTAAAAGGATAGCAGCCTTGGCTTTTAAATATTTAACAGCTGAGACTTCTCTAAAAGAGCCAGATTGGTTTGTTTTAAATGGACATGCCAGGAAGGAATATTTCAATGCACTCTCAGTCACAGAAGCCAGGAAGAAAAGTCCCGTGGTTAAAATCTGTGCACAATTTCAAAGACTTGTAGTTTTTGAAGGACAGTGTTAAGCCCTATATGAAGTTTGTAAGTTGCACCTTTCCTACAAATGAAGCTACTCCCACTAAATCTTTGAAGAAAATACAGGTGGAGTTGATTCTTGCTAGACCAATAATCATATTGCACCCTCACAGCTTTCTCTATTTCAGAATAATTATGAGAATTAACCATAAATATTAATTCCTATTCAATATGTATGTACTCTGGAATCCCAAGGTGTGAATACCAATATCTTATTACACAAACCAAAGGATTCATTAAGTGCTTTGGGGTAATCTTTAGAGAGTACATTAAAATTCAGATGTTACTATGCATATGAGCAGTCTGCAAAACTTTAAGATGTGTTTCAGAAATAACTGGTGAGTGATTTCCTGGAGCAAAACTTATTAATCAAAACACCCAAATGAGGATCAGCATGAAGAAAAAGAAAGTTAAGTGATTACATGGAGAGGAGTTTCTTAACAATTAACCCAAGATTGCACACACACACACACACACACACACACACACACACACACACCACTGATTGCTTGGTTTCGAGATTAAGCCTTAGTTCTTACCTATGCATGTTCTCAAATTCCCCTCCTTTGTTTCAGGCCACGTTCTCCTACAACTGCAAGTCAGAGCCATCACCCTTTACAAAGGGAGGATGTTTTATGTCTTTTCATTTATTTTTTTCTGACTTAATTTTAAAATTTTCATTTGTGTGTGTGTGTGTGTGTGTGTGTGTGTGTGTGTGTGTGTGTTGCAGACTTCTGCCAATGCACTTCACCTATACAGGCTTTGTTGTTTTGCTTTTCCTTGTGATTTTTTTTCTTGATTTGATTCGTTTTTATACTAATTGGAGTTTTAGATAATTTTGTGAAAGGCCACAAAGAAGATTGTTTTAAATGTGTAGTTAGTAGTAAGTTTGTTGATTTCAGTGTTTGTCAGTTTTCAAATGATTGTGTGATACAATTCCCTTTTTATTTTGATGTAAAGTTCTAGAGTTTTGACACATGCTTAGACACATATAATTTCCTTAGGATAGTGTAGCAAGCAGTTCCATCACCCTAAAAGCCACCCTTGTGTTTCGATTTTATTTATAATCACACCCCACTAGAAAGCAATGATACTTTTCTATATATGGTTTTGCCTGGATAGCATCTTGTGTAAATTTAAATGCAGTACACATAGTGCCTCAGAGAAAGGTGGAATTTCAAAAGGCTCCCCGCCCCCCATGCTGGGATCATGGCTGGCTTGATCTTGTGCAAGTCTTCTATACTCAGCTGCAGATGCTATTAGATCCTGTGTAAAATTGCTCTATCATTTCTGTAAAATACTGTCTTACTACAGATATCTGTTCTTTCTGCCTCTTACTATATTTCCACCCTCTTTTTCCAAAGTAACTGCTGAAGCTTAGAAGAAGAGGAAAATATCCTAATATTATAGAGATAATGTAAATAATAGTGTAATCTGGAAATGGTCACAGGAAATAATTCTGCACCATGTTTCAATACATATAGAAAATATATACATGTATTTTTGTTTCAGTGGAGCTGTTTCCTTGAGGATTAACGTGAATATATGATTTCATGTAGCATAGTGTCTTAGCCCAGTGTCCTGTCACCAAAATAATTCAAACAGTATGGAAATATCTAGGCCTATCGTAGAAGTCATGCATTTGCTTTCCATCCTGTCAGGAGGGGTAGTATCATTTAACCATCACCTGAGATTCCAGCCACCACTTTCTCCTTCTTACCAGCTGAACATAATTTTAAGATATACTAGAATAATGATGAGGTAAAATGTTATCTAGAAATAGGAAATCTAATAGTGAAATTCTGTAGACTATCTTCTATTGTAGAGAAATTTTAATCTAGTAAGATGGCTGCCCTGGCAATGGATCACATCCAAAGACCTTCTAGGTCTGTGTGATCCAACTGAATACAGACACACTCTTAGTACACACCTTTAATCCCAAACAATGTAGGTAAGATTAGTTTACAGAAGAAAGCATCCATGTTTGAGGGGCAGACAAAGTGATGAATCAGAGAAAGATTTGACCGAATGAGTCAGAGATGATATACAACAACTCTAACAAGAAGACAAAAAGAAAGGGAGACGCCTTAAGAGCAGCACAAGGAGAGAAAATAGAAGTATTTTACTGAGAGATTCTTGCCTGGACAGTTTTACAGAGGCAGGTTGCAGAGAGAACAAGCTAAACACAGATGAAGACAGAATGAACCAAAGAATGAGAAGGAGCCAGAATATTAAAACATATTGCCATAATTAGTCTGAGGCCAGGCAGAGCAGTTCAGTCAGAAGCCGAGAGAAGACAATTTTATTTTTCTTATATTTGTTTGAATATAAGACCTGCTGAGTTGAACCAAGTAGTAAGAGGTCAAAAAATGCTAGACAGGCTTGGGAATGCCTCTTATCTCATCCCTCCCTCTAAGGAAATAAAGACAACATTTACATTCTATACTGGGTGAGGGGGCCTGCATTTTAGAAATGTGGTTGGCTTTGAATCATCCATGATTCTTTTTTTTATTTTTATTTTCTTAATTATTATTATTTATTACCATTTATTCACTTTGTATCCAGGCTGTAGCCCCCTCCCTCATCTCTTCCCGGTCCCATTCTCCCTTCCTCTTCTGCCCCCACCATGCCCCTCTCCAACTCCACTGATAGAGGAGGTCCTCCTCCCCTTCTATCTGACCCTAGACTATCAGGTCTCATCAGGGCTGTCTGGATCCTTTTTCTCTGTGGCCACCTCGCCATCATACTAAAAGCTATAGCCCTAAAGAAACATCCATGACTCTTAAAATAAGACTTTGCCATGCTTTTGTAGCTGTAATAAATTCATTGCTTCACCCACTTGGTTCTGAATAGAATGATTTCTTTGCTGTGTTCGTCTTAAATGAATAGTCTCCAGAAAACACGCACACACACATACACACACACACACACACACACACACACACAGACGCACATATGCGTGCACACACACACTACATTACATGTGGTATTTTTATTTATATTATATTCATGAGATAGCTATATCTGAGTATATGCATATAAATATGCACATAATTGTGCAGACCTCTTTAAAACCTAGAGTCATTTACCATTGATTATACTCATGAGCCAGCTGCAAATCAGGACCTTCAGACCCTCAGAATAGGCATATGACACTCAAACTAACATTCACTTTGTCTGAATCTTACAATCTTGTTGAAGAATCAGAAGATGATGAGCATAGAGATGCTTGCAATCCTCTGAGAAAGTTTTGTGTAAATAATTCTTGCATTTGCATACCTCATATGTATGTTAATAGCAGTGTTTCCCTGTAGATATCTTCCTGCCAGGGGCACTGTTTTTTAAAGGTGATATTAAGTTATGTTTACTTTGTGAGACAATAAAACAACATTGATATATCAAGAGGAATCACATAAGGCTCAAAAATAAAGTTCACAGAAGGAAAAAGTGATGCATTATTTCAATAACCCTTTACATTCTTATTGCTTATTTCATCATAAAGATCAACGAAGTGTTTCAACTAATAATAAAGAAGGATTGTTCAGCCTCCCATCTTAAAAAATTATCTCAAGAAGACAATAAGTATATTTACACTAATTCAGCCATAAAGTTCAGTGATTGAAGACCCGATGTCAAAAATCTCAAAAAAGTTACTGTTTTTCACGAGCGTCAACAACAGTACTTAGGAGGGCAAACCCAAGGAATTAATCCAAAGCTACATGCTAAAGTTTTGCAGCAGGAAATATATATGTCTTTTTAACAAATATAAGAAAAATAAATAATTTCATTTTTCAATTTTTACTTCATATTTCCTCTAAGGAAATTACCATACATGCATCAATGGTATGTGCAAAGGGCAATGGGTAGAAAATTGAGATATTTTCTACAGCAATTCTAACTTTATTCATGGGCAAGTGATAAGACTGTTTCCATGAGATTTCCTGGCCCTTAGAAACTGTGGATCTTACATGGTGTATCTATTGCAAACTTTTCAGTTGCAGGAAACTAACAGCCTCTGTCAGGCATGTTGTTGCTAGGTTACCATTAAATAGAATTACTGTAGTGTAATATATTCGTAATTTATTCATAAAGGAAGAGTCTAGAGATAAGTAAGAAAATAATTATAACAACTGTCATGTTTATGCAACTTGACTCACTAATATATAGCCGGAGGCATTATGCAAGGGGGAGGAGAGAAAGGTAGATTTATTTTCCATTTTGAATACTCTCGGTTATTCACTGAATGTTTTTCATATATCCTAAACACTTGAAAGCATTTCAATTAAAGGAGATGATTAATCCACACATCTGAGTTCCTGGATTTCTCTCAATCAATATTGCTTTTGATTGGTCCAAATACTGACATTTGACAAAGGGAAATTATAGATGTTAGATTTACAGGAGACCCGAGTTAATTTATTTTAGTTTATAACTGATTGAAAGAAATGGAAAGCGTCTCCATTTAGAGATCGTACGCTCTGTGTCTGAATTGTTCCATCAAATATTGATTCATCCGCAAAGGGCTCTGGTTACTCCACACGCTTGTTCACTCTATGCCCACTGTGACCGCTTGACTAATCACGGGAGAGCTAAAGTGAAAATTCATAAGTTGGATTTGATATCAACAAGTCCAGACATTTTCATAATTCTACTGGTGTATTTTATTAGCATCCAGTGTAGAAAGCTGTGGGTTCGGAGACCACTGAAGAGCATGGCCAGCACAAAAGGACAGAAGTATGCTTTCTCATAGAAGCAGGAGCTAGTTAAGCTAGTATTAGCAGTTGCCAGGACCACAACACATACTTCTCACTCTGGAAGAACAATTTTAACTCTTATGGCTTATAATTTGTTCCTGCTGCTAGGTCTCCCAAATATTTCTGGTTTACACACCAGAAATAATGTTAATTTACAAATCAGGGAAAAAGTTAAGTGGAACAACTCACTCCATCTGTGACTTTGGCGAACATGGCCTACCAAATCAACTAAGCACGGCTCACTACACTCAGAGAGAATGAAATGTTAAACATGGGGCCTGCATAGGTCTACAGCAGGTTCTCTGCAAAAATGTTATGGCTGTTAATGTGGTATTTTTGTGGGACTTCTAACAGTGGGAGATGGTGTATCTCTGACTCTTCTGCCTGCTCTTAGGTCTCTTTTCCTCCTATTGAGTTCTGTTGTCCAGCATCAATATGAAGGCTTTTGCATTGTCTTGTTGTATTTTGTTCTGTCCTGTTTGGCTGTTGTCTCTTGGAGGCTTGTTCTTTTCTGAAGAGAAAGTGGATAAGAGTGTATCTAGAGAAGAAGGGAAGTGAGGAAGAGCTTGGATGAGTGGAGGGAGGGGAAACTGTGGTTAGGATATAGTGTATGAGAAAAGAATCTATTTTCAGTGAAAAAGAGAGAAATAAAAAAGTAAAGTTAGAACCAATGTACCTCTAAAGTACCACTTTTAAATTCAGACTTTCTCTAGTTTCTCTCTTATATTTTAAGGTGAAGACTAAAAACTGCTAGGAAATGAAAAAAATAGATTTTTTTTTTGCCACTTGCCATTTTTGAAAGTTACCGAACACTGTACAGAATCACCACTGACATTCGGGCAGTCCCCCAAAATAGATTTGAGTAGGACAGAGGACAAAATGTGAAGCAAACTGTTAATTATGCTCTCTTAAAAACATTTAATTCAAAAGCTTCAGAGTGCATTGATGTGTTTCTTGATTCTACACTGAGTGTTGAATAACCACAGAAAAATATTTTCAATTTGTCCTGATTACACAGACAAATACAGATAGAGAGACAGACGACAACACACATATACGCACATCACATCACAGGTTCTTTTTGTGATTTGTTATAGACACTCAGCTTAAGTAAGAAAAGTTACTGAACTAAGGCTGCTTAGTTCCCTACTGAGGGAAATCAGTATTCTGTATAGGTTAGTCAATCCCAGGCTGCCATTCCATGAACAACATAGAATGGTCTCAGTATGCTGTATTTACATATGTACATATCTGCCTACACACATATGCATGTACATATGTATATGCAAATATATGTATATCCAATAAAAAGAACATGGTCATAAATTTGAGAAAGAGTTGTGGAGGTATAGGAGGAGTCTGAGTTGGGAAAGGAGGAGAGAATAATATTTGTTTATGAAACTCTTAAAATAGGTTAAAAATAAAAGTAAAAGGCACGTTTGATTTTGACAAAGAGAAATAAAAATAATAATAAAAATGAAAAGACCCCTGACATATTTTTGAAAGTTACTGATAAATTTCCCTAACAAAAATTCAAAATAAAAGCCCAGAAAGTTATTAAGACTCCTAACCATTGAAAATATAATCATTCTGAATGCCTAGTTCTAGTCTCCTTCAAACCATTTTCTTTTGTGCTGAAAAACATATCCAGCTGAATAGATCAAGCCATCCCTCTGTCTCTCCCATGAGTACGAAGAAAGAACTTTCCCCTACTCTTCAGTCTACTGTGAGCTACAGGCAGATGAGCATGCAGATGTACGAAGGCAGGGCACGCTTGAAGCTCCTCAGAGGAGACTGGTGCCTCTAAACCTTGGACAAGGGCTTGGAGGTCCACACGTGAGCACAGCCTGCCCTCCTTACTCTTTCTGTTTTCAAATGTTTGTCAGAAATCTCTGGTAGAACTTTGGTACAAATGAGTAAGCAAATGAATTGTTAAAATGACCGCTGTGGGCCAGGAACAGTTCTCAACAGCGACTTAAATGATTATCAGCAGTGTCTTTCTTATTAGATACATTTAAAAACACAGAATAAACCTAATACTGTATGTAACTAGCCAGTGATGGAATTGTCTTTGGGAAAGGGATTGTAGTTGAAATTTGTGGTTAAAGTGACTTTCACTTGTTCTATAATATTTTAAGTTTAGTATAAATTTGTCACCTAAAAATGTGAGACTGTAATTTTATACATCAGCTGACACTAATTTGGTTATGTATGACATTTGAAAAATAAAGTACATTCTATAAAGTATATCTAATGACCTCAGTGCTATGCCCTTTGCCAGTGCAGAGGAAAGAATGAATAGAAATGTACCCAAATACACACTGATTCTGGACAGAACTCCATATATCGACTAATGTAAGGGCTAGGTATCGAATTATTGAATTTATAAATTTGCTAATCAGTTAAGGGCAGAATAGTAATGATATAGTGAGTGGCCATCTATTTTCATGGCCAAGGTGGGCAACTCCAAGCTTTTAGGATCATCTTCCTCCTCAAATCATGCTGAAGGTAGTGCCATTGTGGATCCTTAAAGCTTGGCTTCATACTGTATCTTAACATTGTGTAGATTTGAGCTTTGTGTTTGAGAGTCTCTCACTATGTCACCCCAGCTAGGCTCCACTTGCGATCGCCCCTTCTCTTCCCCAGTGTTAACATTACAGACATGCACTGCCACATCTGGATGGTAATGGCTCCTTAATAATGGCCTCACCAGACCTTTATTTCATATCTTCCACTGTAAGGTTTCCAAAGGCACACACACACAACTACTAACACCAGAGTCTTTGATTTTGCAGAAATAAACTTTGATTTTTGTAGAAATAACGTGTATTACAACAAACACATGTTTAAAACAAAGAGATTAGGTGATTCTGATATGGGGTTTAAATTTGCATTGTAAAATATTTTATCTTATTACCCCAGGTCTTTTGTACATGGCTTTAGATGACATAGGTTCTAATTCTTATCTCAGTTACCATACAATGGTCTTTGAGGTCACAGTCTGCTCACAGCTTTTTTCCAAGCAATATATAGAATTGCTAGCTTCCGACTGGATAACCATTAATGTGGTTTGTGAAATAAAAACAAGCAAAGCAAAACAGAAAGCTAAAGCTGAGTATCCTTCAAAGAATTCTTCTATGAGCTCAAATATCCTGATCTTTCTAAATGTCTTATCTTCTGTACACTATTACATTACATTATTTGTGTGTGTGTGTGTGTGTGTGTGTGTGTGTGTGTGTGTGTGTGCCTGATGTGCATAGGGGGAAGTTGTATACCATGGTCCATTAAGTACATCTCAGAGGAAAACTTTGTGCAGTTTTCTTCTTTCACCTTTATATGTGTCTGAGGATCAATCTAGGGTCACCAGGCTTGCACGACAAGCTCATTTGTCTACCAGTTCTGTACTTATTTCCCTGTTGATCTTGGCTTGATTCCTACAGCCCCTGGACTATTACAAATGTGCTCATACATTTCTGATCCCACCATATCATTAGGCTGCACTTCAATCCAAAAGCAGACATCAGTCACTCTCAACACAGCTAAGAAATAGATTTCCAGTAATCTAGAGCTCTTCCCTTTTCCTTCTTGGAGGGCTTAGAAAAAAGCTGTAGGCCTATACGGGATATGACACTACGAGAGGATCTCTGCTCCTGTACTAACTATCTCAGTCTCTGCTCAAAGATGACCCTGAGGAAGCTGGACCTGCTCTGAATAATATAGCTGACTGGGAAAGTCTGACATAGCAATGTTATCTTCACAGAGTCCACCTCAACTTCGCTTGCCAAGGGTCAAATGCACAACCCAGAATACCTTGCCTCTACAGATGCTTAACATAAAAATGACTAATTTGCGATTTGGGTGGAAGGCTCAGAGTGAAGTGCATCTTGCACAAGTTTGAGGATTTGAGTTCACATCTCCAGAACCCAGTTTACCCCTGGATATAGAAGTTCATTCTGTTGCCCCAGTGCTGAGGGAGAATAGACAGGATCTCTGCTATTGTTTTTTTCTTCAAGACTACCTCAGTTTATAATGATTGCTAGCTAGCATAAGCAGTGAGATCATTGCAAGTGAGATACCTTCTCTGAAACAATAATTTTGAGGGCCACAGAAGAAGTCACCCGACTCATATTCTCACCACCTATATATCTGTACACGGTTGCACATGCATGTATACAGTACTGAATGCAACACATGCACACACATACATACAGTTTTGAATCTGTCAGCTCTTGACTGGTAACTTACAAATGTGAATTAAGAAAGACTCTATACAACAAGTATTTACAATGTGCCTACTCTGTGTCAGGCCCATAGATCTCACAGATAAACAATAAGATTTGCTGTGATTAGAAAAGGCATTTAAGAGTGAGACATATTAAAAGTTACTATAAATGCAATGAAGTAATAAAGAAAATACTCTATGTGGTGTGTGTGTGTGTGTGTGTGTGTGTGTGTGTGTGTGTGTGTGTGTCACGGCCAGCTATGAATGCTTTTAGATGTAGTATAGAATCTTCAGGACTACACATGTCCTTCCATGACAACTGTGTGTGTTAGTGAAAAAAAAAAAAAGAATGGGTTTTTCCAACAGATTAAATGGTATCCATTACACAGCAGGTGGGCAGCAGTTTGTTAGAAGACAGTAGATTATATAAAGTCTCTGAAGAATGACTGGGAACAGAGTCTAGCCAAGAGAAAATGTCCTGGAAGAAACTTATGCTAATGCTAAAGCATTTGGACTTCATTCTGTGAATTAGTAAAGAGCCCCTAGCTGAGACGATTGCCCCGTCTGCATATCCGGCTGATTTTTACATGTGTCTCGAGATGGTTTGTTTGGGTAAACTCCTGCCTCCGATTTGATTTCACATTTGCACATCAAGAGATTATTTTTAAGGAAAAGTACATGTAAATTATGGGAGGCTGGTGCCTTAAATGCACCTTGTCTGAAAACATTCTCAAAATACTGCTAGAGAATATTTTTAAGCACACATGTTCTCACTGGAATCTGAATAGCTAAATGTTAACCTATTTCTGCAAGTTTGCAATGATTCTATCTCTGCCAGACACCCAGCTCATTTACTGAGGCTTACCTTTTACCGACACTGGCTTTAATGAGGCAGTAGAGGCTTTAGTTCACGTTCCTTTATTTAAAAGGTTTAAGAACTATGCAGATCTGTCTCTTAACACTGCCATTGCTATACCTAATTGAGCTTTGCATACTCAATACTTAAATGTCTTGATACTTTTTTCCTCCCTCAGCATATTTTCTGGCTTCAAAGTATTTCAAAGTTCTTTTGTGAATCTTTATTTATTTATTTATTTATTTATTTTTACACTGGAATGTGGAATGTGGTCTGCCACCATTTATGAAGCGGGTTGGGATTGTTTTTCTAATCTCTCTTTGGAGGCTGAAGAGATCACAACCTCAATACACTCCCAATTTAATTAGTGAGAAGAACACTGTTTAACATTCTCTTTTCCCGCTGCATTTCTTTTATTTCCGCTCCTGCCCTTCCTCTTTCTCCCCCACCCCATTTTGCCCCTTTCTGCCAGCACTGTTTACGTATATAACCAATGGTAAAGGGAAGGGTGAGCCGCATTATTTACCTCTATTTTATTGCTGTGAAATGAGCCGTGCTACTTTTTTCTTCCTTCAAGACTACCTCGGTAAGGAAACCATTTATTTTAGTCCTGGTCCCCAGTGCTGAGAGAAACGCAGCACAGAAGCATTTTTACTTTCTCAGGCTGGGGTTCTCAAACAGTCTAAGAGGAAATACTCAGAGCAATAACAGCTGCTTCTGACTGAAGATTCAGTGCTACTATAGCTTATGCAGTATTACATAATTTTTTTACAGTAGTTTACAAGGCTATTATTGATGTCATCTCTAATTTGCAGCATAGGAAACTATGAGTATTCAAAATCAACAAATATTCCCAAGCAGCAGAGCGTAGTCAAAATAGTATTCAAATTCAAAACACCATTTTTACTGGCTTTAGACCATGTCTTCCTTTAGCATTGAGTGATTCATTTAGTATTAAAAGAACCTGCTGGTGGGAGGAGCACTAAAGGACGGTTTGGTTAGCAAAGTGCTTGCAGTTTAAACAGGTTCCTAAGGTTCAGACCCACAGCACCCAAGTAAAGGTGTACACACACACATACACACACACACACACACACAAACACAAACACATATACACACCATGCATACAGACACACCACACATACTCACACACACACACATACACACTCACACCAAACCCACTAATAAGGAACCTAATAGGTAACTTAACATTGATGAGACCCTTAATTCCCAGAGTTCAAAGAGGAATGTAACTTGAGGAATATAACCTGAATTCTGCTCTTAGAAACTGCAGTCAGTTTACAATTCAAATTAGTTCACAGAACATAGAGAAAGCAAGTAATTAAACAGTGAACTATGAAACACGTGCTGTCTGTGTTCTGTGATCGAGGAAAATTCTCAGCTGGACATCTGGAAGTACTTTCAGCATCAGCAACTAGAGGAGTGAAATGAAAACAGCAGCCAGTCATCCTTACACCAAGTTGACTGGAGTAAACTTAAATTCTTTCACTGCTGAATGTCAAGGAAGAAACAGAGTTGGAGTGCTGCAGGATCAGTTCTTTTAAATCCAGAAAAAAAAACATGGTAAAGCACACATCCTAACATGCAGTAGCTCCTCTCCTGAGCCCCCCTTACAGACATGCTTGTACAGCTGTAATAGGAGAGACACACAAATGTATGCGATAAAACAAATGTGTTGATAAAACAAGAATTGTAGTGTATCCTTGAAAATAGGTACAATATAACAAAGAAAAGAACTATAAATCCATTCACTAATTCCAGGACAATTCAGCAAAAATAAGATACAAAGAAGCTCACCTCAAAAATTATAGGTGC
Organism: Rhombomys opimus; assembly: GCA_010120015.1. Classification (NCBI taxonomy): domain Eukaryota; kingdom Metazoa; phylum Chordata; class Mammalia; order Rodentia; family Muridae; genus Rhombomys; species Rhombomys opimus. The sequence continues at coordinate 1,455,525 of REGO01000023.1, read as the reverse complement.
AGAATATTCCAGTGTTTTTTTTTAAATGAAAAATGAAGCCACATTACAAAGATCCACACTTTGGTGATAAAGCTACTACTGAAAACAGAAGAATTTTGGTAAAGATCAGAGCATTGACACTCTGCATTGCAGAGACAGATGCTGTCTACGTAGGATCTTTATAGAGAACTGTCCATTGCCTATCTTTCTTAGAACAGGTAGAAGTTACAATATGGCTTTCCAAAAGACTTTATCATTATAAATAACTTTTAGAGTGTCTGCATGCTACAAACCCTTTTGTGTTTTTGTTTTGTTTTGCTTGTTGAGAGAGGGCTTATCTTTGTAACAGTCCTGGCTGCCCTGGAACTCTGTAGACCAGGCTGGCCCTAAACTCATAGAGATCCACCTGCCTTTGCCTTCCAAGTGATGGAATTAAAGGCACGAGACACCACCACCCAGCTGCTATAAACACTTTTCAACACAGTAATTTTCTTTCCATTATACAACTTTTTAAAAGAGAACTGAAAAAAAAAAACCTTTGAAATGAAAAAAAAATATAATGTTCTGTATATGCTTTAAAAACAAGTTTGAATTATATGGAGAAGATCCAAATGAGGATTGAGGCAAGGTGCTGTGAAACCTGTCATTTTCCATTTAGGCTGATGTTATCATGAACAATGGGATGAGAAATTAGACTCACCTGGAAGTGACAGAACCTGAGAACTCTATGTGTGTGTCTTCCGGAGGTAACAAGCATAAACTGTATCCCTGAATGTGATGTGTTGTGAACAGTGGTTCCTGGAGGTGACTGGAGATTAATTGAGGCAGGAGATTAAAGTTAAGTAAATTAGATGTCGCTGGGAAACCATCTGCCTGTTTGTAGGTGGGACTCAAAGCACCTGGGAGAAAGCAACATTTACACAATAAAATCCAGCAGTGGGGCAGAGATAGGGTAGTCTGTTTAAAGAGCATGGTCCATAAGTGTATTAACAATTCAAAAGATGTATTTTACTGTGAGATTGGTAACACAGAAGCAGAAGAGCTGAGATAGCATCATGCGAAAGGCTACATGAACATCCCAAGAACACAGCCTTCCTTGAGAAAATTTTCATAATGAGGAGAATTAGGGACAGGAAGTGATAATCCAACCTCTACACCCACCTTGACACATGGCCACACATGCACCCTGGCACATCCATACACACGTGCACAAATAAAATAGCATTTTTTTAGGCCTAAGTGGTGAGGAATATTAGCATTAACCAAACTTTCTTACGATCACATGCCTTCAACAGCCTCCAGGCTAGAAGAAGCTATTCAGAGCTTACAAAAGTGAAATGCTTCCATGAATCAGACAAAACTCACGTTGGGCAACGCTGAAGAGAAATCACAATACATGTAGGCACCCAGAATAAACACTGGGAAATGAACAGCGCAGGTACACATAGTGATGTCACTCTTTAGGCCAGCTACCATCGTCTGCAATGTATAAGGCAAAGAGAGAGAACAGCACGATCACGTGACCAGAGTTCCCTGTGAGTCAGCTTGCTCTAATGGCTTCAGTAGGTATTTTTCCACAACTACTGCATGTTATCTCAAATAGAGCAGTGAGAAACTGGAGCAGAAAAAATGAATGCAATTGTCTTAAGAGTGTGTTGAAATGAAGGTTTCCTACTTTAAAGTCATGCTAAAAGCACAGAACCTCAAATTAACATGGAAGTGAGTGTGTTTGGACTTCGTGATAGCTGAACTCACTGAATTCATCATGTTCTTTGTGCTTTAGTGAAGCATAGTAACATTTTTTTTCTCGTTTGCTCTGTGTTTGTTTGAGAATGTAATGCATGCACACATTTTGACCACATACAATCCCCATTCCTCCCCTCCAGTTCCTGCCCTATCTCCACCACCATTTTTCTCTCCTGACATGTGCTCTCACACCCACGCTGCCTGTGTGTATGTAAATGAGTGTAGGACAAGTCATTGAGACTGGGTAGCCAGTCTCTCAGGATGCTCTTTCCTAAAGAAAACTGAATCTCCCTCCCCCAGCAACCACCAATTGCTAATGTATCCTCAGACAGGTGGGACTTCATAAAGCCCTCCTCCATGCATGCTGGGATTTTGGCTGGCTTGTGATCAAGTCTTGTGAATATGTGAGTTCTTGTATACAGTAGAACTGTCATGACCATCAGCAAATACTGTTCCACTGTGGACCTCTACTCTCCCTTACACTTACAATTTTCTACCTCTATCCATGATGTTGTCTTATTCTCATGAAGAAGTGACGCGATACATATTTCCATTCAGAGCTGGGCACTCCATGATCTTTTATTCTTTTCACATTTACCACTTAGGGGTGTTTTACTAAATGTTATCTACTGCACAAAAAAAAGAAAGAAGAAAGATAAAAAGAAAGAAGAAAGAAAGGAAGCCTCTCTAATGAAGATTGAAATATGAACTAGAATATTGGTATAAATATAAAAACTTAAGGAGGAGTTTACTACTAGGTCCATAGAGCAGGATAATTGCACTGAGATGTATTAGTTAGATTGATATAATAAAATATCAAATAAAGGCAATCTAGGAAAGAGTTTATTTTGGCTTACTGTTCCAGAAAAAATATAGCACCCATCATGTGGGAAAGGCATGCATGGCAACAGAGGAACCATTTTTTATCTCCACACAGGAGAGACAGAGAAAGACAGAGAGAAACAGAGGAAACTATAAGCCCTCAAAGCCCACTCCCACCGATATACCTGTTTCACAAAGACTTTTTGTCCTAAACATTATCGATGACAACATAACGACAGTGACTTTAATGGCAGTAGTGAAGACTTCCCTAAAATAGCACACTGTGGCAGAATACATTGACGTCTACAAGACATGATAACTATACTACAAAATCAATTGTCTATAGAGCTTTTTATACTATAATTTGCAGTAAAAATGACAGCATTGGGAACTACACAGGAAAAATGAAAAATGTGTTTTTCCTTGTCCTTCATTGAAACTTTATATGTTCTGAGTTCTACTTTGTTACAGCATTCTAATACAAAGAAATTAAAACATATTAAACCGAGACTCACATTAAATGAATTAACAATGTCTTCCAACATCAGTGTTCTCCAGTATTCGGATAAAATTGATCATCTAGCATATTAGGTAGCACATAGGTGATGCTGAGACTAAAGAGTTTCCCAAAGTTCTCTACATGAAGTATGCTAATGTCTGATCTACCAATGTCTGTTTTAGTGCCTAAGGACAGTCTCTATAAAAATATAGGACAGAAATTGCATTTTGGCTCCTTCACTTGCAGCTGAAAGGATTTCAAATGGCCACTTATATTCTCTGAAGCTTACTTGGATGATTTACAAAATCAGAAACCTCCAAATGAAATGATGACGGTGAAAGTTCAAGGAAATTACTTGGGAGCACTGCCTGACCATATGTCCAAAGAAGTCACCTTTCGCACTGTCATAGCTTCAGTCCAATAGACTGCTCTAATCCTTTCAAAGTTCTACAGTTAACCAAAGATGATGCTTTAGAGTATGTTGGAAATAATTTAAGTCCTCAAAATGTAAACAGCTAGAGTATCAAAAACAGTTCATGCTCATTCTATATTATAAAATATAAGTGGCTCCCTAAACAATATAATGACCACAAACATCCTCACCAGCAGTGAGCTTGTAAAATGAAGTATAGAGATTCACGAGTTTCTGTTGTGGCTCTAACAGAAAATTGTTTATTATGAGTGAAATGTGTGTTTCCAGAGCCTGATTATCCTAAATGGTATGTCCCATTATGGAAAAGTTACTTAAACTTTGATACTCCAAGACAAAAAAAGCCATAAGTGGGTACATTTGTCAATTACTTTCCAGGGAGGGTTGGGTACAGGTACGTTGGCAGAGCAGGGGAATCTCTTCTATAAATTACAGACATTATCTTGCAAGATGGAAACTTGAGATGGTGGTGTCTAGTAATGGATTTGGGGAAGTTTTTTTTGTTAGTCAAGTGGGGGCTGCCTCTGACATGGACTTTTTTCCTGCTTTTGAATGACTTTCCCCTAGCTTGGTTGCCTTGTTGGGCCTTAGTGAAGAGTATGCACTTAGTCTTGATAAGATTTGAGGTGCTTGAGGTGGGACTGGTAGCAGAATGGGAGGGAGTAGGACTCCCCTTTTCTGAGGAGAAGGGGAGGAGGGGAAATGGAGAAAAGGATGGGAGTGCAGAACTGGGAGGAGAAAAGAGAGAGGACTGCAATAGCGATGTAAAGGACACAATAAAGCCTCTATTTCTTTAATTGCTTTTACATGTGTTTATGTACATGTAACATGTAAATACAGTGTACTCAGTCTGTATAATGCTACCTGTTTGCATATAATTTCAGGGCTGATGACTTGGTATTTCATGGACAATTGGGAAGCTCTTCTCTAGAGACTATTTCTCCCACTCTGAATTCCTTAGTTGCTTGTAGCTGCTTTTTTCTTCTATAGCTGATGTCCCATGAACTGCCTCTCTAACTCCATAATAGCATCTCTATTGATACTATCATGTTTCAGGTCATGTTTAGGCAGCCACAGTGATGAGATCTCATGGGTGTGGTTTCGCTGACCTTTCTAGGAGATGCAATCTCACATCAAACTTCCTGCTCCTCTGTCTCTTCCAGTCTTTCTACCTCCATTTTTGCTATGATTCTTGAGCCTTAGATTCAGGAATTGTGTTGTAGGTATATCAACTGGTCTAGGACACTATGCTATCACTGAAACCCATGCATGAAACTGAAATGAAACATCTGTTTTTAGCATAAATTAGGTGGTTGACAAGAATCCCAAAAACAAACCTTTCAGAGCTACAAACATGAATCCTTTAAATTGTCTCATTAGTCCAATAAAGAACAGAGAAATATTTTCAATACCACCCATGTGCAAAAATTGTAATGCTGATGTGGTATCATTGTATGCCAGCCAGGAAGAGACTTCTGGACCCTCTTTTCCAATAGTTGGCCACTAGTTGATATGCCTTGGAGCTTAGCTACATAAAACTCACTGCTGTAAATGTTGTCCCAAAAGGCTTTCCTCAGTGTCATGACTGGGATTAAAGAGAATGCAGAGGATTCATTGCAGCCAAATATTTATGACAGCTAAGCGTTCAGAGCTTTTACTCTTCACACTGTGCTCGTCGAGTGTCAATTAACGAAGCAGAACCAGAAGAATAAGGTGGCACAGGGAAGTAAAAGAAACAAGGACATTACAGGTGCCAGCACCCGTCCTCACCCCCTTATCAAGAATTTCAAAGTTATTTCATAATGCCCTTCTCGTGTCCTTTTCCCCAGTTTTAACAAGTTCAGATATCTTATTCCCTCAACACTCATTACCTTTTTATGACCAGAGTGTACAAAGGCACTTTCTGTCCCTACATGGTTTCTTTCTTTCTGAGAACCTTTTAGGTTAGTGTCCTGAAGTTCACTATCACTACAATCCCTGCCAATCGAACCTCAAATTCCAACCCAACACTTTTTAAATTTTATTCTTTGGCATATTTCAATAGTTGGGTGTGTGTGTGTGTGGCTATATATTTCCCCTTTTTATGACTTTGCATTTATTCACTTTTCTAGCAAAACAAATCTCTGACATCTATATCCATCTCTAAATTCTACAAATTCTATTGGTAAATTTAACCTTAAGGAACTGGGCAGATCACAGTGGCTGCTTTATTCCATAGGTGACTTTGGCCATGAAGACATCAGAGAACTCATTGCCTGCCTTTTCATCATTTCTCTTCTGAAATAATGGGCTTTTGTGAGCTGCAGCTATTCAAGAAAACAATCTCATTACTCCGATAACAAGTTAGTAGTGAAAACCTAAACTTTATACTGCTGTACATGTACCACTCACATTTTTTTCTATATAAGCAATTTTCTGATTCTTTTTTTTTAATTTTTACTATATTTTTATTAATTACAGTTTATTCACTTTGTATCCCAGCTGTAGCACCCTCTCCATCCCCTCCCAATTTTACCCTCCCTCCCTCTTCTTCTCCTATGCCCGTCCCCAGTCCAATGATTAAGGAGGTCCTCCTCCTCTCCATCTGACCCTAGTCTATCAGGTCTCATCAGGACTAGCTTCATTGTCTTCCTCTGTGGACTGGTATGGCTGCTCTCCACTCAGGTAGAGATGATCAAAAAACCAGCCCATGAGTTCATGTCAGAGAAAGTCCCTGCTCCCATTTTTGGGGAAATCTTTTGCACACTGAACTGCCATGGCTGCTTCTGTGCAGGGGTTCTAGGTTACCTCCTTGCGTGGGCCTTGTTTGGAGTATTAGTCTTAGAAAAGACCCCGGGGCCCAGATTTTTTGGTTCTGTTCCTTTCCTTGTGGAGCTCCTGTTCCCTCCAGGTCTTTGTATCTCATAGCCAAACTTTGGGCAAATGTAGGTAATTTTCTGATTCTTACATGAACCAACTGAGTATCAAAAAGTCCCATGATCCTATCTTTGAATTCATTTATCTGTTAAGTTGGCTTACCAAACTCGGCAGCAGACTGTATTAGGCTAATGTCTTATTATAAAAAGGTTTGACTCAGGAGGAGCTCAATAGTAAAAGCTATATGAGGAAGGACATGAATCTTTTATGTCCTCTTTGAGCACCAAGTCCTTCCAGAATCTATGCGTTCCATAGCTCGAGAGCTTTCTACACAGGTTGTTCTTTGCTATGTTTGTAGCTGCTTTATTATGCTGTCATGATTGATTAAATTATTGTTATTGCCGATTGTCTCAACCTCCAGCCATTCTTCCCTGGAAGTCTATGTTAGCATTGAAAGCACCAATCTTTACCAACACAATTATCTCTCTGGGCAACCAACCTGCATTCTAAAGCTATCCAGAGGCTCCCAACCACCAGGACTCCTATTAGCATACAAAGACTAGCACTTCAGAGATTCCCAGAGCTTTAGAGTCTAAATAACAAGAATATAGGAACAGAGATAAAATCCATATTTCTTATTATGTTATGTGTAGGTAGATGGATATTTAAGAAAGGAGTCTGATGCCTAGAAACTGATCCAATATCAACAGATAAAACCACAATGTTATTACAAACTGATCTGATACTTACACCTGAATTACATTGCTCTCTTATTAAACAAAAACAATCTCACAGAACCACTACCTCAAACAAAATCTCTGATCAAAACAAAATACCAAACAGCCTAAGTTAATGACTGAGTGACTGCTACTTTTTAATAATTATGACCATATTCAATGTAAACATGTCCCAACATGGATGAGATTTGTTAGAATATTTAAGCATGAGATTGCTTCTATTTTCTAATCTAGCAAGTACTTCTGCTGTCATAGAAAAATCTATAAAATTCCTCTGCAAATGGCTAAATCTTATAGTTGATCTGTTTATTACTCACCAATTAAAATATTCTATATTTCTTCATGGTGCAGCTTCTCCTTTGTTACAGGGAATAATGACATATATCTGATATATATATATATATAATTTATACATGTCTCACACACACACACACATATATATATGTATATATATATATATATATATATATATATATATATATATATTACCCTTTTAGCGTTCAAGGGCTATATCTGTATATTTAGACCTGAAAATTTAACTAATCGTGGATTAAAAATGTATTTTCTAAATTGTATCTGTATTGAACTTACAGATGAAGTCTGAGCTTATACACCATGATAGGTGGTGAAACAGTCTCAGAAACACTGCAGTCTACTAATCTAATGTTGGATCTTGAAGCACACAGGTCAGGAAATTACAAAGAAGAGATGATTATGAAGTTAAGGAGAACAAGTCATTAGAAATAGCAATATGACCTTAACTTTAGCTACATATAGAAAGACAATTTTATGCAAAAAATATTTCCAAGAGTATTTTTCTAAACTCTCTTGTGTAAATGCACATATTTACGGTTCAAAGAGCTGAGAAAGTCAAGGAGTGAGAATAACTTGGTACAATGAGCACACCTACCGCCAAGACCTTGGTTTCTATTGTCCTTATCCTATGAAACAAATATAAACTCTTTAGAAAAATAGCTAAATATAGAATCAAGGTAGGAAATGTAGAAGATGAACCCACAGTTGCTTATAGTATCAGGAGATAAGAAGATACTCAAAATGAAAACAAAACTCTGTTAGAGACATCCAGAGACACAGACATTCCTCAGTGCTTAACACTCAACTGACTTAAGAAGCCAATGAAAGTGGTATGGAACTACTAACAAATACGAGAGAAAAAAAATGGCAAGCTCAAATCGACACAAGTAAATAATTAAACAAATAAATAAGTAACAAGTGTGAAGGAAAATAGCCCTCACAGAAGACTGTCAAATAATAGATGTAAATAGCACTTTCTTGGGGAGGTAGAACTTTATACCTAAATGATAGGGAAGGAGAATAATCTTGTTCTATGGAGTGTTGTAGAGAAAGAAAGAAGAAAACAGACTCTTGTAGTAGAAAGCACGCTGCCTTAAGCCTAATGGTCAATGACAATATTAACAACGATGTCATATTGGTAACACAATATGTCATGCTATGAATGATAATTTACTATTTATTTTTTTCTTCAGAGGGAAGGAAAAAATCAGAGAACTCTCAGAATAGGGCTATTTCACAATGTTCCTGCTTTTCAGAGATGTCACGTTCATCATAAAAAGTGACATTCTGAGAAGGTATTCCAGCCAAGAGCCTAAGGATCAGTGAGTAGTACATTTACTTTGGCACTGAGAGCAGGATTCTGAGACCAAAGGAGCTTTAGAGTAGATGTGGCAAGGTCTGAATACAGTAGACTTGACTTAGTCCAGTGTGTCTCCATTGCTTTACTAGTTAAAACAAATATGTCATACCAGTAAAAAATGTTAAGAGTAGAGAAATTAGAAGTTCTATTTTCAAAACAAATGAATGAATGTAAAACTGTTCCAACATGTGGGCTGCCATTTTGTTCAATTGACAGTGTTCTATGCCTTACAGAACCTTTTCAGTTTCATGAGGTCCCATTTATTAATTGCTCTTAGAGCCTAAGCTATTAGTGTTCTGTTCATGAGATCTTCACCAACCCTACATTAAACAAAGGGCTAATATCCAAAATACATAAAGAACTCAAGAAATTAAATATCAACAAACCAAATAATCCAATTAGAAATGGGATACTGACCTAAACAGACAATTCTTATTAGAGGAATCTCAAATGGCCATGAAGCACTTTAAGAAATGTGCAAAGTCCTTAGTTATCAGGAAAATGCAAAATCAAAACAACTCTGAGATTCCATCTTTCACCCATGAGAACGGCTAAGATCAAGAACTCAAGTTAAAGCACCTGCTGGAGAGGATGTGGAACGAGGGGCACACTCCTCCATTGCTGGCGGGAGTGCAAACTTGAACAACCTTGCTGGAAATCAATCCAGCGCTTTCTCAGAAAGTTGGGAAAGGCTCTACCTCAAGACCCAGCTTTACCAACTTGGGCATATACCCAAAAGATGCTTCCCCATATAACAAGGACACTTGCTCAACTGTGTTCACAGCAGCTTTATTCATCATAGCCAGAAGCTGGAAACAATCCAGATGTCCCTCAACCAAAGAATGGATAAAGAAAATGTGATGCATTTACAAAATGGAACACTACTCAACTATTAAAAATGAGGAAATCATGAAATTTGCAGGCAAAGGGATGCAACTAGAATATATCACCCTGAGCCAGGTAACCAGACCCAAAAAGACCCACATGGTATATTACTCACTTATAAGCAGATTATTAACCATATGATACAGGATAACCATGCTACAATCCACAGACCCCAAGAAGCTAAGACAGGATCAATGGAGGTTGCTTGAATCTCACTCAGAAAAGGAAATAGAATAGACAGAAGAAGTAGAGAGAGGGAACAGGGTAGGAGAAGGAGTACAGTAGAAAATAAAGGTGGGGATCACAAGTGTGAGCAGGAGGTCAGAGGGCTTGGAGAGAAGACAGTAAGGGCCCTACAACAGGGTAGGCTCCTGGAAAGATATGGGGGTGACTCTATATAAGACTTCTAGTATCGGGGGTCATGGAGACTGAAGAGGCCATTTTCTAGCCAGACAAGACTTCTAGTGGAGGCAAAGAAACATAAAACCACCCACAAGATATTGAACTCAAAATTTACCTGACCTACAAGATGTGCAGGAGAAAAGTTAGAATAGAGACTGAGGGAATGTCCAACAAATGCCTGGCCCAAACGGAGACCCACCCCACGGGGTAGATCTAACCCATGACACTATTAAAGATACTCTGTTATGCTTGCAGATGGGAGCCTAGCATAGTTATCCTCTGAAAGGATCCACCCAGCAGTGGATGGAAACAGAGGCTGACACTCACAGCCAAACATTAGGAGGAGGATGGGGTGCCTTACGGAAAAGTTAGAAGAAGGACTGACAGAATTGGTGGGGATAATAACTTCACAAGAAGCCCAACAGAGTCAATTAACCTGGGCCCAAAGAGCATTTGCAAACTGGAGCACCAATCAAGGATCCTATATATACTCTACACATTTGTAGCCGATGGGCAGCTTAGTCCTCATGCTGATCTCCTAGTAAGAGGAGCAGAGGCCTCCCACACTTCCTAAATGGAGTAATAGTGTCGACACTACAATTTAAATACAAGCCAAGCAAGACAGAGCAGACCTCAGTGCACACTGAAGTGTGTATTATAATTGATTGGGTACCATTTCTCTGGTATAGAATTTTAGACGCAGAGGGTGTACAAAGATTTTCAGAATTTAAGGCAATCTCTGAGAGAAAGAAGGCAGGGCAGGAAAAAAAATAAATAAAACTAACAACAAAATAAAACAGTGGGCATGAGAAAAGCAGGTTGTCACAATGCCAAGACTCAGCACTAATCTAAATTAAAAAGCAAACCTCACTCTACACATGAAAGTGTTTATTTTAACATAACTGATATTGGCATTCCTGTTTGTTAGGGCTGTCACTCAAGTATGGCTATTGTGTTTTAAAATTTAACATACAGTTAAGGAGCTCTTGGTTGTTTTCCAAAAACAATAAACAAGTTGTGTTTCATCAATTTGATTCAGTCAAAAGAGGTATGAAATTTTTATTTTACCTCTTGACTCAGCATCGAGCAACTGTCCTGATATTATTTTTTTACTGACTTCTTTGTCGTGAAGACTTTTAGAACTAGGGATGATGAGAAGAGCTTTTAGGAAGGGGAGATTAAAAAGATGGCAATGAAACTTATGAGATATGGAAACGGGTGATTACTGAGGGAGGATAGGATGGCCCGGGGTGGGGGTGTGAAGCTCGGGGAAGCCAGGGAAGATCAACAAAACCAAGCATGTATGAAAAACTCATGACCATAGTAATCACAGACAAAATTTAGCACTATAAGACTCATGATTTTGGATTTTCTGAGGTGGCATTCTTTACCAGGATGTACAACTTTGAGGACAAGGAGACACACATAATTATCTTTAATCTCTGTTCATAGTATCTTGTCATTCTGCTGATCGGGAACAGGAAGTACACGATCTAGGGAGGAGAAGGGTGAAGGGCAGGATCAAAGGGGATCAGGCAGGGCTCTAAAACCTGAGACAGGCGGCAGCGAAGGCAGCCGGTAGTGCAGGAGCTCCGAACCTTAGAGGAGCAGAAGTGAGTTTTGTCTGGTAAGACAAAATGGCTGCTTTGGGAGCAGCTGACAGCGTGGCCCCACAGTTGGGTGGAGCAGTGCTAGAAAGATGGCCACAGCGATCAGGGAAGGTGGGGTTTAAAACCTTGTGGCAGTCTTCAGGAAAGAGGGGAGCCCTTCCTTCCCCAGAATAAAAGAAATATCCCAGACTGTGTGGTGAAACAGATGATGGTGGTCCCTCTCTATTTAGTGTGAAATGGGGAATTATAAACCTTGGGCAAGGGGCTGAGAGACGGCTCAGAGGTTAGGAGCACTGGCTGGCTGTCCTTTCAAAGGTCCTGAGTTCAATTCCCAGCAACCACATGGTGGCTCACAACTGTCTATAATGAGATCTGGTGCCCCTTTCTGGCCTGCAAGGCAAACATGCAGGCAAAACAATGCATACATAATAGATAGATAGATAGATAGATAGATAGATAGATAGATAGATAGATAGATAGATAGATAGACAGACAGACAGACAGACAGACAGACAGATAGATAGATAGATAGATAAACAACAACAACAAAACACCTTGGGCAGTGGGAGGGGTTTTGAGGGTGCTATGTTTGATTTGCTAGGGCTCCATGGAGACATGTAACAAAACAGCCCTACCATAACAGGGGGAAGCAGTACTTAATTATCCCATGAGTGGGGGAGAATCTCCAGGTATGGTCAAGAAAGCAGGACACCAAGACATCTTATTAGCACATGGCCAATGTTTCCAGAAATCCCTATGTGCTTTCTGAACGAGTTTCGTATCAGGAAATGTTATGGCCTATAATTTTCCCTGAAAGCTATATGATCCTCCTTAGGGGTTTCAGGGTTCCCTGAAACCAGTCCAAGAGGGAACCCTGCTCAAAAAGGGAATCCATCCTTCTATAGAGCTCAGAGGCTATTAGACATGCCAGACTTCAACCTTAATAACAGAGTCCCACAGTATTTTATGAAGAGTCTAGCACATAAAAGAGGCTGGTGCTTGTTGAAATAGTGATAGGATAGTATGGGTAAACTTTCAAATAAATAAAATAATTCAATAAAAATGTAAAAGTGCATGGCAGAAAAGTGTTTAATGGAAAGATGATGAATTTAGGAGTCAACTGACATTATTACTTTTGCCTGGAATAAGTTACTTAACATCTAAACTGAGAATATGTATAACCCACACACAGACATTTGGTTTCTGCTTCTATCTCAGACTCCTACTCTGAACATCCTTCAATGTGCTTTACAAATCCATTTGGAAATCTGGTAGACCTGGTAGACCAAAAGTATTCTAAATAAGCTCTAACCAAGTTTCTTCTTCACAAAAATAGACTTTTAAGGAATGTCCCTTGCTCACTAATTCCAAATCAATTATTCTAGTTTTTTGTTTTGTTTTGTTTTTGCTAAACATTTGCTTTTACTTTATTCTTCATTTTTCCTCAAATTAACAACTAGTTCATTGAGAACTTTTGTCAGCTTTATTTTTAAATTTTCTTTTTTATCTTTTTTTTCACAATTTATTCATTATATATCCCAACTGAAGCTCCCTCCCTCAACTCCCAGCCCCATCCTCCCTCCTTCCCTCGACCCCCTTTCCCTAGTGTATTGAAAGAGGCATTCTCCTTCTCTGCCATCTCCCCATAGTTTATCAAGACTTCTCAGGACTGCCTGTATCCTCTTCCTCCATGGCCTTGTAAGTAATCAAAGAGCAGGCAACCTAGTTGATGACAGATGAAGTCCTTGTTCCCTTCACTCGGGGAACCACATCAAGACAGAGCTGCCAACTGGCCATATCTGAGCCTATGTCTAGATCCTCTCCATGAATGGTCTGCTGTTGGTGCATCACATGAACTGATCATCATTTATCGTCTTTCCTATAATCACTATAATTTAATATATCCTGGTCCTCACCAGGATTATTGCACGAACATTTTGCTATCCTTTGCTTCTCTCATTCCCTGGCTACATCACATTCTCAAAAGAGAAGCCAAGGTTTGCTATTTAGAAATGACAGATATATATTTGAAAATGTTAATCAAAATTTCCTTATTGTAAGCTACAATGTCTTACAAAATCTACTTTTGATACTCACCTGTGAATTTCATGTCCTTATATGTGTTAGTGAATCCATCTTGGAATGACTCTAGCCACATCAGCATCGTTAGGTTTTAGTTTCATTTGTAACAGACTAGAGATAATAGTAATATCCAACACAGATTCTATCTAAAACATTAAATGAGGAAATGCATATGAAGACTTTGACTCAGAGTAAAAACTGGCTTCTGGGAAGCATTCACCTAAGTGGATAGTGGCTGCTAACATTTCTGAATACATTAGCATCAACATCACCATTATTGCTTCCCAAGGAAGCACTTGTCCACATAGCTTCACCTTGGTCATTGACCCCTTTAATCACGTGACTCCACACTCTTGTAACTATTTCCCAAAGCAAACGTTATCTTTCAAGCTTAAAATTTTCTCATGAACTAGGATCTTTTTATTCATGTCTGAGATGAATTACTAAAATTCAGCTTTGAGATTATTTTAAGTTTTGAAAGCAACTCTTGCTGCTTCTCTAAGCAAACACTCAAACGAGTGTGTAAGTTGAAAATAATTAAAAACATCAACTCTATAACTGCACCTATGCTTTCTGCAGTATTGTATTTTCATTCAAATTTGAATACTACCATGCACAACTAGTTACTCTGTTTCTTTCTTTCTAAAAACTTTGCAAAAAATGGGAGCAGAGAAAAGCTGTTGCTGCACCTTTTGCTTTTTGTTTCTGAGTTTATCTTCGTGTCCAGCTTTAGGAACTTGCAAAGAAGTTTCTCTTGCCATCTAAGGACAAATATGGAAAGTACAAGTATCATTGTACTTGTGCAATAATTTATTGAAAACCAGATCCTTAATTTGTGCATACTTTGTACATACTTCCAAACCTTATGCAGCATTAAGAAATTTGAACTAATATGCACTGAAGAAAGCTACATGGCTTTATTTATGTATGATACTCTGTTATCTTTGACAATTTGCTTATCTGCTTTTTTATCCTTAGTAGAAGCTCAAATTTGATTGAATGGAATGAGTGACTTTAATTTATATGGATGTTACACTATTTGACTTAGAAATTTAGCACTATAATGAGATCATATTATAAAAAATTCATGTGTCTGTTATAGTTCATAGTCTAACTTTGAAATTCTAAACTATTTTCACCTCTCCCCCCTCCATGTGTGTGTTTGTATGTTTGGGCATGCACATGGACCTGTGTGTGTGTGTGTGTGTGTGTGTGTGTAGGCCAGAGGACAACTTTTGGAAGACTGTTATCTTTTTATACTTTAATATGGGTTCCAAGAAATGAAGTAGGGTCTATAGACTAGCATGCCAGAATATATACACACTAAAATGTTTTTTCAACCTTGAAATACTAAACTATTTTGTTTTGCTCAGATGTAAAGACAGGCAGCTGTTCACTATTCTCCCATGCAAATCAGAGGCCCTATTTACACTGCCTGTGTTCTATGTTCCCATAGACCTTTGCTGGAACTACTTCCACATTCTATTTACAAACACTTTTACAGTTGCAACAGCAAGACTATAAACGTAAAGAAATGTCCAACGTCCATAGTTATCAGGAAGACGCAAACCAAAACAACATTGAGATTTTACCTCACACCCATCAGAATAGCTAAGACCAAAAACTCAAGTGACAACACATGCTGGAGAGGATGTGGAGAAAGGGGAATCCTCCTCCATTGCTGGTGGGAATGTAACATTGTACACCCATTTTGGAAATCAATCTGACATTGTCTCAGAAAAATAGGAATAGTCCTACCTCAAGATCCAGCTGTACCACTCCCAGGCATATATCCAAAATATACTCATCTATACAACAAGGATATTTGTGCAAACATGTTCATCGAAGCTCTACTCATAAGAGGCAGAATCTGGGAACAACATAGATGTCCCTCAGTGGAGGAATGGATAGAGAAATTGTGGTACATTTACACAATGGAATACTACTCAGCTATTAAAAATAAGATAATTATGAAATTTTCAGGCAAATGGTGGGAACTAGAACCAGAAAAGATCTTCATGAGTGTGTTAACCCAGAAGCAGAAAGACACACATGGTATATACTCACTCATATATGGTTATTAGACATATAATATAGGATAAGCATACTAAAATCTATAGTCCTAAAGAAGCTAAACAACAAGGAGGATCCTAGGGAATGTGCTCAATCCTTATTCAGAAGAGCAAATGCAATAGA
Organism: Rhombomys opimus; assembly: GCA_010120015.1. Classification (NCBI taxonomy): domain Eukaryota; kingdom Metazoa; phylum Chordata; class Mammalia; order Rodentia; family Muridae; genus Rhombomys; species Rhombomys opimus. The sequence continues at coordinate 1,439,606 of REGO01000023.1, read as the reverse complement.
TATCGGAAGCAGGAGAAAACAGGGAACAGGACAGGAGCCTAACACAGAGGGCCCCTGAAAGACTCTCCTGATTGAGGTATCGAAGCAGAGACTGAGACTCATAGCCAAACTTTGGGCAGAATGCATGGAATTTTATGAAAGAAGGGGGAGATAGAAAGACCCACGAGGGACAGGAGCCCCAAAAGGAGACCAACAGAGCCAAAAACTTGGTCCTGGGGGCTCTACAGAGACTGATACTTCAAACAAGGACCATGCATGGAGATGACCTAAAACTCTTGCTCAGATGTAGCCCAAAAACTCAGTCCCCAAGCGACTTCCCTAATAAGAGCTGTCTCTGACATGAACTCAGTGGCAGGCTCTCTTATCACTTCCCCCTGGGAGCCCACAGAGAAAGACAAGGCTTGATAAGACATAGAATATCTTTGGAAACCAACCTCTTCGCATGTCTGAAAAGATCTGCATAGATGGTTTATTTGTGTGGGAAGACCCACCCTAAATGTGGCTGGTTTAATTCCATGGATGGGGCTTGTCAGACCCCCAAGAGAAAATCAGAAAGGCAAATTGGCTAGACATCAGAGGAGGGAGAAAACAGGGAACAGGACAGGAGTCTACCACAGAGGCCCTTTGAAAGACTCTACCCAGCAGGGTATTAAATGCTGATACTCATAGCCAAACTTTGGGCAGAGTGCAGGAAATCTTATGAAAAAAGGGGGAGATAAACAGACCTGGAGGTGACAGGAGCACCACTAGGAGAGCAAAAGAACCAAAATATCTGGGCCCAGGGGTTTTTTCTGAGACTGATACTCCAACCAACAATCATACCTGGAGAGTACATAGATCCCCTGCACAGATGTAGCCCATGGTATCTCAGTCTACAAGTGGATTCTTTTAAAGGCCACAGGGGATGTCTCTGAGATGACCTGAATGGCCTGCTCTTTGATCACCTCCCCCTGAGGGGGGGAGAAACTTTACCAAGCCACAAAGGAAGACAATGCAGCCACTCCTCATGGGACCTGATAGGCTAGGGTCAGAAAGAAGGGGAGGAGGACTTGCCTATCAGTGGACTAGAGGAGGAGCATAGGGGGAGAAGAGGGAGGAGGGGTGAGACTGGGAGGAGATGAAGGAAGGGACCATAGTCGGCATACAAAATGAATAAATTATAATAAATAATAAATACAATTTAAAAATAAAAATGAATTAATTATAAAATGTATTCATTTATGACACAGTGAAACAAATGTATAAATAGACAGAGATATTATCAATCTCTCTACTCATGAAAATTTCAAAGTCTATGAGGGCAAATGTATTTACATACTTTCCTTGATACATCTGCTGCATTTGTAACCTGAATGAATCTCTTCAACATAACGTATAAAATCACCATTATCATGTGTGTAGTGTATATGTGTATAGTTTTGTGTCATTTCATGCACAGAATATGAGGAACTACAGGAGCACCTCAAGTGTGCTTTCCTTTCATTCTTATTCCTCTGAGACAAGGTCGCTCACTGAGTTTTGAGTGCCTGTTTTCCATACACCTCTTCCTGGGCTAGGGGCCAGTGAGCTCCAGTAACGTTTTTGTCTTTGTCTCAGTCAATGTTTGGGGCATAAGAGCACTTAACCATGCTTAACTTTCTCATAGGTAATAAGGATTTAAACTTTGATCCTCATGATTGTATGGCAAGCCCTTTACACATGGAGCCATGTGCTCCATCATCATAATATTTATCATTTTATTAATGCTACATATAAAACTACTCAAGTGATAACCCAAGGTTTGAAATATTGGAGAGTAGCCATATCTGTAAGTACCACACCATAAAACATGTCAAATAATTGCCAAGACAAAAATGTATGAATTTAAAGATGATAAATTATAAACAGATTTGTGTTGTTAGCCAGGAGCATAATGCATTCCTCCTAGTGAATCTCTCACATCCTCCTACAGGTTGGCATTCATGCCAGATTTAAGGGAGATACAAAAACTGAAGTAGGGGTACAGGTGTTAAATGGATAAGTGGGTGTAGGTGGTTTTGTAGGTTTTATCAGTTTTTGATAAATTGTGCTTGATTAAAGTAGAAAAGAGTATCTTTTCATTGAGGTCTTCATTTCTTCCTTTCTTTTCTTTTTTTTTCATGAATTATCCCTAGTCCCCATCAAATAATTATTAGACCATTTGACTCTCCTCAGAGACTCTTTAAAGAAAGAAATATTGATACTCAACAAAGCCCTTGTTTCTGTCATGGAGGTCATCCCAATGGGCTTCCAGGCTTTGCAGTCTCTGGGATTTCTTCTTAAGGGGTCATTATGGGTTCTGACAAAGGCTTTCAGTTTAGAAAGACAACTCGATAAATGTGTTGTATCTACTGGACAGAAAAATGTTTCTTCTACATGACTTACTAAATTAACCCATCTGAATGATGATATGTCCATTTATTGGTGACTCTCTGACAGATAATGAGGTCAAGGCTCTGGACTCTGATGATCCATCATCAAGACTTGTGAAAAACACAGCAACTTTTCCTGAAGAGATTGCTCAGTGTAAAAGAAAAATGTACAGAAGGGGGAGCCAAGATGGCAGCGCCAGGGGAGCACTGTGTCTGAGAAGGGGGACAGCACTCTCTGTGCAGCGACCAGGACACTAAACTCTGGGCTCTGAAACTACAGCGATCGTGTTTCCCAGGTGAGGGGAGGCTCCCACGGTGTGGGAATCGGTCGGGTCCACCCTTGGCTGCCCAGCCAGAACCCAGAAGAAATCCCAGGTAACACGGGCTTTGGGTCTTCGGGCTGGAGCCGCAAGCCTGTATGTACCGATCAGTTTCCCAGGCTGATCAGTGGGCACAAGGATGCCTGAGACTGGGAGTCCCAGTCACAAGAAAACCCCACGGGGAAGCAAAGTTGCGAGTCTGATCACAGGTCACCCAGTCTTTCCCCAAAAGGTCTCCCGGACCGCGGGTACCAGCCCCCATCACAACTGAACTTCTGCCACTTGGAGAGCTGTGCACCCAGCTCACTGGTACAGAGGAGCTGCACGCCCCAGTGCAACAGGGACTGGGAACCCCTGTCCGGAGAGGACCCCACAGGGAAGGAAGAAACCTTGCTGCTGGGGTCACCTAGGGAAAGTCTAGCAGACTGCAGATCGCAAACAGATGAGTATGCCCAGCCATCACAGATCCGGGCCCAAAGAAGGAGCACACAGTGATTGGAAACTCAGCTCCCGCAGACTAGCAGGTGGGCACATGCTCCGCTCAGCTCAGAGGCCTGCTTTGTACCAACTACTCCTTACAGACCGAACTGTGTGCCCCAAGACACCAGAGCAGTACTCACCCACCACAGATTACCTCTTGGGTTCTGGGGCACAGAGCCCCAACCTCAGACCTACAAAAGACCGGGAACCCTGAGATCAACCCCCAGATACTGCTCCAAGGGGCAACCAGTTATCCCTAACAAAACTGACCAAACCACGGGACACACAGGTTATAGCACCTGATCACTAAATTTACAGCAAGAAACCCAGAAGAAGGGCAGCTTTCTCTAGGACTTCTCTTGGTGAGAGGAGAGCCCTCTTGACTAATCAGGACCACAGTTACCACCCAGGTCTCTATGCCTGAGGTGAGCTGTAGCAACTCCTGAAAAACACCGGACATCCAGTGACTATACCCAAAAAGCTGGGAAGGCTTCCTTCAGGAAAAAGCATCTTCCTGCCAAAGGGATTCTCTCCACTACAAGAGTCCAGGAACAACCAGAAACTAAATTCAAACAACTAAGATAGCCCAATGGGTAGAGGACAG
>REGO01000023.1:1359519-1427962 GCA_010120015.1 Rhombomys opimus | reverse complement strand
AAAAAAAAAAAAACCTAAAGGCCTTTGTCTCCCGGTGCCACTCTTTGCTGACCGGCAGGGGTGACCCCATTGTGCAATGGTTAATAAACCTCTTGCTTTTGCAACGAGTCTTGGTCTGGGGGAGTTTCTGGGAAGGGCGCGATCTTGATCTCCTGAGCTGTTAGACCGCAGGTCTTACACTCCTATAGTTATAATTAAATTATGTGCATTTATATTGCATAAGATATAATACACTGACTTATGAATTATACTCTTGGGAGTAAATAAGCCTCTATTGTTATATTGTGAACATTTATGTTTTGATAAAGTATTTTATGGCCTTGTTGAATTTATTAGTCATTGTTTCCTAACAGTTTAAGAAGTGCGTAGGGCTGGAAAGATGATTCAGTGATTAAGAATACTTTCTGTTCATGTGAACAACTCAGAATTACTTCTCAGCTACCATACATTGGCTCCTAATCATTCATAAATCCACTTCCAGAGAAGCTGACTCTCTTCAGAACTCTGAGGGACCACGATATATACTATGTTCACGTACATTAAAAGCAGGCAACACGCACACATATTGGAATAAATAAATCTAAATTTACAAATGATAACCTGAGAAGTATGTTTCAGAATTTAAGTTACAATTTGTAAAACACTAAACACTTTATTTGGTAGTAAATTCATTCTCTTTGACCAGTTAAATTTCTCCTTATTAACAATGTTTAAATGTCCCCACTCTTGTATTAAGATATTATTTGTAATTTTTTGTTCTTTCATTATTTGTTTTATTACTTAGAGTATTTATTTTATTTTAACTCTGTATATATCGTGAATTAATGGTTGGATCCTACTTGACATATAGAAGGAAAGAAACCTTTTAGTAGTATCCATTCATCTCTTTCTGTGTGTGCGTGTGTGTGTGTGTTGTTCTGTCTCCCTCTCTTTCTCTCTGTGTGTGCCTCGTCTTTCTTTCTATCTCTCTGGTGTGTATTTGTCCATATTTGCTGTGCTCATATTAATTTTTTCACACTAAGTTCTACATATGCCAAATGTTTGAACTTTAGAGAAATTGTCTTTATTTATTGGTGGAATGAAGTATGTGTGTGTGTGTTTGTATTGAGCACTGTGTATTTTTTGTCATTTACTTTTGATGTCCAAGAAGCACTTCTAACCTTTGACCACAGGAAATTCTCATGACTTCTTATAAGTCATGTTTTGATATTTCTTTCTGGAGGAATTTCTTTCCCTTTGTTTTAGACAGACCCACACTCTCATTTATATTTGATACCTTAGTTCATAAAAGTTGTTTTGACTCCTGTTTCTGTCTTATTCTCCCAGTCAATATTTTAAAGCTGGTCAGTGAATGCTTCCCCTGAAGCTTGTTCTCAGGAAATAGACAAAAAGAAAATCAAATCTACTTTTCATTCTGGTTGCTTCTTTTTCTTTAATATCTTTATTTAAATTTTCAAATATTGTAATTACTCATTTTTTAAAAACTACACGAAAATTACTTAGGCACCTATATCTAAGATTAAAGAGAGTTCAACCATTTCTTGTGTGTGTGTGTGTGTGTGTGTGTGTGTGTGTGTTTTCTTTACATATCATCTAATTTTTAAAACAAAGGAAACTAGACTTGGTTCTGCAAATCTGTAATCGCAGTGTTTAGGAAGCAGAGTCAGGAAGACTCAGGGAGTTGGATGGAGACAGCATGAGGTACATAGTGGAAGCATCTCTCCTAAACATTTAAGTAAGCGAGAAAATTAACTGCAGAGTAGAAAGTGAGGTAACCCAGAAGTAGGAAGACACACATGATATACACTTAGTTATAAGTGGATATTAGCCTTATAATATAGGATAAACATACTAAAATCTATAGTCCTAAAGAAGCTAACAACAAGGAGGACCCTAGAGAAGATACTTAATCCTCACTCAGACATCAGAAGTGGGAGAAGACAAGGAAGAGTACAGGATCCTTCCACAGAGAACCTTTGAAAGACTCTACCCATTAGGGTATCAAAGCAGATGCTGAGACTCATAGCCAAACTTTGGGAAGAGTGCAGGGAATCTTATGGAAGAAGGGGCATATAGAAATACCTGAAGGGGACAGGAGTTCCACAAGGAGACCAACAGAGCCAAAAGTTCTGAGCCAAGGGGGGCTCGCAGATTAATCAACCAAGGACCATGCATGGAGAGGACCTAGACCCCCTGCTCAGATGTAGTCCATGGGCAGCTCAGTCTCCATGTGGGTGACTTAGTAAGGGGAGCAGGGGCAGTCTTTGGCATGAACTCAGTTGGCTGCTCTTTGATCAGCTCCCACTGGCAAGGTGGCCTAACTAGGCCACAGAGAAAGAGGATCCAGATGAGACCTTATGAGTACTGATAGATTAGGGTCAGATAATAGGGGAGGAGACCCTCCCCTCTCAGTGTACTAGGTGAGGGGTATGGGGGGAGGAAGGAGGGGCCAGGAGGAGATGAGGGAAGGGCTACAGACAGGATTTATAAAGTGAATAACTTGTAAATAATAATAATAATAATAATTTTTTAAAAGCAAACAAATTAATAAATGAATAGTAAAATAAATAAAACAATACGATGTTAAATGTTTGGGTAGATCTGTTAAGATTAGAAGATTTGGATCTTCCCAAATATTTAACATCATACATTATTTTGGTTGCTTATTTCTTGAATTACTCAGACTTCTTGGGAGAAATTGATAGAAACATAGATTTAAGATATTGGTTCATACTATTACAGAGACAAGCAAATCCAAAATCCTGAGAATAGAACAGTAGGCTAGAGATCCAGGAGATCTGAAGTTCTACTTGGAGACTGAAGGTCATCCTCTGAAAAGTCAGGGAAGGCAGATAGACATTTTGTTCTTTTCCAGTATGTAAGCAATTTAAATGCTAATGGAACACAAAAACAAATTCAAGGAAACACCCTGAATAATGTTTAACAATATTTATGTATCTGTTGATAACAGAATTAATTGCTACTCTTCCCCAATTCAGAATTTGTTACTTAAATCTATTTCCTTAACTTTCATGTGAAAATCCTTGGGTACCCTCTCTATGCTCAGCAGAAGGATGTAATGGCTAAGACATAGCTCCTATGACATTTCTTTTGGAAGATAATCACAGCTTTGTATATAACTAGTGCACTGACTCTGGTCCCATTCATGACCTATGACATCCTTTTTCAGTCACATGTCTGCCTATACACATTATATTATGAAGAGTCTGTCTAAGCATGCCTGTCTTCTATTGACTAACATGGAATGCCACAATGCAGCCCTTTTACTGAACATAATTACCTTTCCTCAAATTGATCTGTGGTTTCTTTAAGTGTTCCATACTTCTCCTTTTCCTTAGTGCCCCTTAGGCAACAACCCCAGCCTTTTTCTACATATTTGTAATCTGTGCCATTCATTCTTAATTGAAGTCGTGTTTAACCCAGTTTGTGAGATCTTAATTAATCCTCCAAGCCTTCCTTCAAGCAACCTCTATTTGATGTTTTACTTTGGTCACATTTCTAAGATTTTAATTAGTTCTCCAAGGCTGCCTTTTGAACTTTCTCTTTGACTCTACAGCTTCTGGTGCCATTTTTCTCAGATTCCACAATGCCCTTTATTGTAAGGTGTGCTGCTAATAGTGACTTTCCTTGTTTCATGCAGAGGAGTTGACAGTTCTGCATAATATATACCTATTTCTTTTTATAAAATAAACCACCTGCCAAGAGAATGTGTTTATCCATACAATTAAATAGCATTCTCTTTTCAATCAAAATTTGAATTACAAATGTTCTCAGCCATAGTTCAATTTTCTCATTCTGTTTTAGCCATCGGCAGTTTAGCAAGTGATCCTAGGGGCAAGATTTTGTTCATAATTTATGCTTGTGTCATGCTAGAGTTTTCCTATCTCCATTCCTCTTCTGTATATTCTAGTCACTTATGGTTTAGATGTTTAAAATATAACCTACAGTAAAAAACATGCAAAGAAATTTACCTCCCTTACAAAAGATCAAATTACATGTTTTTTTATTATTATTATTTAGTGATATGTGTGTTCACATGAATGCAGATGCTTGCACATGTGGGCAAGTCATAGAACTTGTGGGAATAGATCCTCTTTTTCTATCATGTAGGTGCCAAGGCCTGAATTCAAGTTCCCAGCTTTGAGAACAAGCACCTTTATAAGCACAGCTACCTCACTGGCCCAGAAGCTTTCTTTCTTTTCATATGCTCAGGAAGTCCATGCTTTTCTGTAGGCTTGATAGACATGTCCTAAAAAGAACCATGTGGAGAGCAATATTTAGAATGATACCATTTTAATTTTGTCTTCTGATTGTGACATATCAATAAATAAATCCTGCATATTAGTTACTGCCCCAACTCACCTTATCTTTCTCCACAATGCATGTGACTAGACCACTTCCTTCAATTCCAAATCTAAACTCTTAAACTACAATAAAGGATTCCAGATTGCCTTCGCAAATAGGACACAACACGTAGATACTTAGGCTTTACAGAATAAAGTCATTCTCAAAGAGTCAGTGATTTTGTTAAAGAAAGTAGTGAATAGGAGTATCTTGAGCGACATATTAAGCCACTGAATTAGGAGACTCTTCTGAAAGACTACTGCCATGCTAAAATCAAAGTTCTCTATTAAGGAAAATAAGCATCATATTTTTTCTTTGATATTTAGAAATACCTCTTAAGACATTGATATGAGTAGGCACATAAGCCAATGGGGGCTTAATGAAAGTTTCTTAAAGGAATTTTTGGTTCTTTTTAATTGTTTCTTTCATTTCTTGGGGTTATTAATCATATAATTCCTTCTTCTAAATTCCTACCCACAAACCTACCCATATACCTCTCCTTGTTCTTTTTGAAATTCATGACCATTTTTTCATGAATTGTACACACACACACACACACACACACACACACACACACACACACACACAAATAGTACCTGTTGAGGGTATTGAATGTTACTTGTTAGTATGTTTTCTTTTTTTTTTTTTAATTTTTATTTTTATCAGTTACATTTTATTAATTCTGTATCCCAGCCGTGCCCCGAACCCTCGTTCCCTCCCAGTCCCTCCCTCCCTCCCTCATCACCACTGTGCCCCTTTCTAAGTCCACTGATAGGGGGGACCTCCCCCCATTCATCTGATCCTGTTTTATCAGGTATCTTCATTGAGTTCCTGTTAGAAATAGTCCTTATTCCCCTCACTTTGGGAAACCAATTGGTTACTGAGCTACCACAGGCTACATCTGAGCGGAAGTTCTAGGTTATATCCATACATGGTCCTTGGTTGAATGTCAGTTTCAGAAAAGACCCTGTGCCCAGATATATTTGGTCTTTGTGGAGCTCCTATCCTTTCCCCATCAGACTAACTCCCCTTCTTTCTTATGATTCCCTGTACTCTGCCAAAGGTTTGGTCATGAGTCTTTGCTTTGAAAACACTGCTAGTTAGAGGCTTTCAGATGCGCTCAGTAGACCCCTGTCATGCGTTCAATGCACGTCCCATCTGTCTTTCTAAATGAGGATTGATTTGCAGGCAAATGGTGGGATTTAGAAAACATCATTCTGAGCGAAATATCCCAGAAGGAGAAAGACAAACACGGTATATACTCACTTATATAGACCTATAAGATATGATAAACATAATGAAATCTATACACCTAAAAAAGATAATCAAGAGAGCAGACATGGGGTAAGAGGATCAATCCTCAGTTAGTATGTTTTCAATGCTGAAAATTTGCTATTAAATAACCAATTGTGCTTTTCAAAGCAATTAGTTTTAAAAGCGAACAACATTTATTAATTTAGATAAAGACAGACATACATCTGCAACTAAAACAGGCAGATGGAAATAAGAACATCAACACCATTCTGGATAAAGTTTGTACTGAAAGAAGTGTTAGAAGCATGTGGCCTTAAATGACTATTTGCCTGCTGTAGACAGCCTCTGATATAGTCCTCAGGGATACTGGCACTCTCTAGGAGAACAATGAGATTCATCTAACATGTGTCAGCTCCCTTTTCCTGAATACAAATGGACCTAGAAATTTAACAATAAAGAAAAGAATACAGGAATATATAGAAAATGTCACTCCCGAGATAGAATAATAAAGAAGTTCTGCCTTGCATTTAGATGGCCCTTCTTCCTCTTTGATTCTGCTCAGTAGGCTCACTTTAATGAGGTGTGTCTCAGCTTTTGGAGATACATCCAGGGGAAGGGGGGACAGACGTCATCTGAAAAGCATCCGACAGACATGGAGCTGTGAATGGAATCTGTCCAAGCCTGAAGTTTACTGAAGTCTTGACTACAATTTCTTCCATTTAAAGGCTATGAAACCACAGATATGTCAGATAAGCCTAACTAATATTACCGATCTCAAAACTATTAAAATATTTTAACTTGATAATTTTTTTATGTTTTTTGTTATACTTTAGTAGATAAATAGTAAGTCTGTTATAAAGTATACAGTCTCAATAATGGCCCTTTGGAGAGATAATCTCTCTTGCCATGGCAAAGAAAGAACAGACTATAGTTAGGTTGAAACTTCTATAGATGATATCGTATATAGACTTTACTACAAACAATAGTAAGGTTAAATGAGTTTCTCAAACTCATTATGGTAGGAACTGAAAAAGATCATCATGAGGGAGGTATCCCAGAAGCAGAAAGACACACATGGTATATACTCACTCATATAGACATATAATATAGGATAAACCTACTAAAATCTGTACACCTAAAGAAACTAATCAAGAGGGAGGACTCTTGCTAAAATGCTCAGTCCCTATCCAGAAAGGCAAAGAGGTTGTTTTCTCCATCAGAAGAAGGGGAAAAGAGGGAACAAGTCAGGAGCCTGAGAAAGAGAACCTCTGAAAGGCTCTGCCCTGCAGACTATCAAAGCAGATGTTGAGACATATGGCCAACTGTTGGGCAGAGTGCATGGAATCTTATGAAAGAACTGGGAAACAGTAAGATCTGGAGAGAACAGGAACTCCACAAGGGGAACAACAGAACCAAAAAATCTGAGCACAGGGGTCTTTCCTGAGACTGATACTCCAACCAAGTACCATGCATGGAGATAACCTAGCACCCCTGCACAGATGCAGCCCATGACAGGTCAGTGTCCAAGTGAGTTCCATTGTAATAGGAACAGGGACTGTCTCTGACATGAACTGATTGGCCTGCTCTTTAATCATCTCCCCCTGAGTCAGGAGCAGCCTTACCAGGCCACAGAAGACAATACAGCCACTCCTGATGAGACCTAGTAGACTAGGATCAGAAGGAAGGAAAAGAAACCCTCTCTTATCAGTGGACTTGGAGAGAGGCATGCGTGCAGAGGGGGAGAAGGGGGGATTGGGATGGGAGAAGGGAGGGAACCAAAGGGGGGATACAAAGTGAATAAAGTGTAATTAATAAATAATTGAAAAAAAGAAATAAAAAATATTTCCTGTGTCTCAGAAGAATGTAGGAGACACTCTTTTCAAGGAGTAGGATTGTCCCAAATTTCTAGGTAGCTGAAGAAGCGCCCTTTGGGAGACATGGGATATCACCTAATATACCAAGTAAACAGGAGCTTTCAAGTTTAAATTTTCTTGGTTGAGCCACCAATATCTTTGACAGTGTTTCACACAGAACAAGCCAGTTGGCTAGTCTAGAGAATACTCTAAGTAAGAAATCCAACATATCCACATTGTTAAGTGCCAAGTGATTTCAGTGTTTCCCCAGTGCCAAGCTCACCTTTGCATGCTAGAAAAGGAATCATTGAGAGCATGGAGGACAAGAATTCTCCAACTAGAGCAGGACTTCTTCCTGATTTAGCAGATTCTCAGGCTACCATAGCTTTTCTTGGAACAACAGACAGACAGATTAAGAACTATACGTGTCTATGTTTTACTGTCTCTTCATATTAGAGTTCCTTTTATTTCTAATACATTTAATTCCATAATGCACGCTATATTTAAGTATGGAATTAATTATGACCCCTTAAATGGCACTTTCTGACCTCTATTCATACGGAAAGGACTGAGTTAGGCTGCTATAGGAAGTAAAAGTATGTAGAGAGATTTAAGCTTCACTCAGCCTCATTTCCTACCACTTCACAAAGATATACACACCCATGAAGGGTAGAAATATGTCATAAAAATATAGCAGATTTGGGAAGTTTAAGTGAGTCTGAATGGCAGGATAAGAATTCAAATTCAAAGACATAATGCAGTTAGGGATTAGGATATTCCATCAATGGATCATCCTATACTAATACAGATATCTTAGCTGAGCCTTTAGATGACAGTATTCACTTCTACCTTATTTTCTCCACTGTTCTCTCTTATTTAAGGATGATACTATAGGAAATAGCAAAAAGGGCAGAGAGACAAGAAGGAAAGAAGGAAGGAAGGAAGGAAGGAAGGAAGGAAGGAAGGAAGGAAGGAAGGAAGGAAGGAAGGAAAAGTCACATTTAAATCATCATGTCTTATCACCAAGACACAAAATTGCCCCTTACCTTCTTACTGTATTTCTGGGGAGGCTCAAAATAAGCAGCAGTGTGATTCGTTGTAATCTCTGGAAGCTGTCTGACAGGACTCTATTCTAGTGTCTGACTGAAGCTACTTATAAATTGTGACACTTTCTCCAGTGACTCACTTTGAATTAAAGATTAATGCAGTTAGAGAATTTTTCAGAAGCAATAGATCACTCTTGCAACTGATTTTGATGGGGGCATTGCCTAGGTCAGGAGTATTCATGGAGCTCCTCGGCATTGCTTTCCTAAACAGACACTGTTTCACTGGTGGCTAATCGTTCCTACTCAACTTAGAGTGAGCTCAAGGCCATGGGAATAGTGAGTTTTTATTCAAAGCTGTAAGAAGTTTGCAAGTATAAACAGAACGTGAAGGCACTCCCCCATTCCAGGCTCTTCTTGCATGAATAGAGACTGAATTCTTGTTTAAGAAGAATTTGCATTCAAAGTTTGTGTTTCAAATCCCACTGAAATATGCCTTTATGTTAATGAACTCATTCAGTTATTACACTTTCTAAAACTCATTCTCTCTCTCTCTCTCTCTCTCTCTCTCTGAGTGTGTGTGTATATATATATATATATATATAGTCTGCATTAAAATAGAACTTTTCTTTTTCAAAATGAATGACAGTCACTCTAGTGACTCTAGAATATCATAAGGGAATTGATCAGGAAGACTAATATTCTCTTTGTCCTTTCGTTACCTATTCTTCATAGACCTATGTGCATTCAAAGAGACAAGTTGGTGAAGATAACAGCACTTGTCTCTCACCTCAAGGCCACTTTATATGGAATCACACAAGAGTAGTGTTCTGCAGGAAATAGTTCTATAACAGATTCCAGCAGTCTATGTTTTTGGGTCCTTGGCCATTCAGTGTCAGGCATTTTGCGCTGACTCACACTTCTCTCTCCTATGGACAGTGTTAGCCCATGCCAGAGATCCACATCAGAGCTATGTAGTTTAAACAGAAACAGAAGGCCTTATGGTCTTCTGTTCCCTGAAGCCACATAGGATAAAAAATAATTGCAAGCAACTTAGAGCATCATAGTCAATGGTTTGCTTTTTATGGTGAGAAGGAGGTGTTTGAATCATCGAAGCAATGTCTGAGGGATGTGAAAGCATGCTAGACCAGAAACTATTTAAGCTCAGGGTTCCTATGAACCTGTACAGCATGTGGTAGAGGACCATAAGGAATACTGAGGAACAGAGTTTAAACATCCAGCAGGACCACATGTTGTTCTGGGCTTTTCAGTTGATGCTTATTTTGGTTTAAGAAACTTTAATTAACAGTAATAGATAAAACAGCCGCTTCATTGGAAGCCCTCACAGCTTACATTCTTAGAAACAGACTATTTTGAATTTCAGTTTTTTTCACTAGGTACAGTGCTCCCAAGAAAATTTATATTTCAAGTGCTGAACCAATCTCTGGAATAAAGCTAAGAGAAATCATCCTTGAAAATATCAATGTAAAATTTGACTGTGCATCTGACACCCTTTTCTGCTGAGTTTTGCATGGTTAACACACTAATGCACAACTCTTATTCAGGCTAACAGGCTTCAGCACCTCCTTCCTTGGTGCCTAGAGAGACTTGTTGGCTAATTTTCAACAACAGCATAAAGAGATGCGTGACCAGAAGGAGCTCCCTGAGAATAAATCACAGGCAAAAGACTTCAGAAAAATATTAGCTGCATTGACAACCCAGTCAACAGCATCTTCTTTCAAAGAGGCTGTAGCACTATCCTTCAAGCACTAAGACTAAATAGCAATCTCTGAGTTTGTTTCTATTGCTAACATTCTCTCTCTATAGTCGGTCCTAATTCTGTCTTCTCCTCATTGCTCCACAGTATGTATTAATAGATATACCGTTAATTCTTCTTCCATGTCAGGAAGCTAGAGGAAAAATAAACAAGGTAATTATCAAACACTACTGTTAAAAGACAACATCCCTTGCCAACGCAATGAGTGAGTTGATTGTAGGGCATACATAGGATTCAAGTATTATGAACTTTTAGGGGACAGGTATGGCCAAGTGTAGGTAGAGAAAGTTACCTGAAATAATCCAGAAATATAATCAATACTGCCCATTTAGATGGAGAACTGGGGATGTAGTTTAGTCAATAAAATGATTTCCTATCATATACAATGCCCTGGATGAAATCCATAGCACCACGCAAAACAGGCATGGTGACACAAACCTGTAACACCTACATTCAGGAAGGAGACGAAAGAGATCAACAATTCAAGACCAGCCTTCATTTTGTGAGCAATTTCCAGGTTAATCTAGAATACACAAAATTCTGTCTCAAAGCAAAGAAACAAGTAAACAAACTAAAAGATGTTGAGGGCACTTTATATGGCAACCTGCAGGATTTCATTTGTTTGTTGTTGGTTTATTGCTCCCATAGAACATGAAAATAACAATTCAATCTATATTGACATAAAGCACATTTTATTCATCTTGTTGGATTTATCGAATATGGAAGAAATCCAACATTTACTACCAGCTTTTGTTTATTTTTTTTTCCTTCAGTACACCAAGAATAGAAGAGAGCCGCTTTTGAAAATGGCTTAAGGCAGCATGATTTTGAGGTTGAGTCTTCAGCCTTACACTTCAGGGAATGAATCACTCATTCCAACATCCTCCAGAAACTGCCACCAAGAAGCTGATGTGCTGCTGCACAAAGTCTGTGCACCCCATCGGTTTACAAAAAGACAGCCCTATAGAACTTCCTGCAAGGTGGGGAGCCCTTTCTGTCTGTGTAGTCAAATACGCAGCTATTCGGCAAATAAATTAAACCAGGGCATCTGAAGACATGGACATTAAGCCTTTAACTTCAGCTGATTTAAAAGTAAATAGCCTTCAATGCACATCCCATTTGTCTTTCTAGATGAGGATTGATCATCTTCGCCCATGTCCACTTTCTTGATTATCTTCTTTAGGTGTGTAGATTTCATTATGTTTATCATATCTTGTAGGTCTATATAAGCGAGTATATACCATGTTTGTCTTTCTCCGTCTGGGATACTTCACTCAGAATGATCTTTTCTAGATCCCACCACTTGCCTGCAAATTTCATGATTTCCTCCTTTTTGATTGCTGAGTAGTATTCCATTGTGTAAAAAATACCACAATTTCTGTATCCATTCCTTCCTTGATGGACATCTGGGTTGTTTCCAAGTTCTGGCTATTACAAATAAAGCTGCTACAAACATAGTTAAACAAATGTCCTTGTTGTATACTTGAGCAAATTTTGGGTATATACCTAGGAGTGGTATAGCTGGGTCTTGAGGTAGCACTACTCCTAATTGTCTGAGAAAGTGTCAGATTGACTTCCAAAGTGGTTGTACCAGTTTACATTCCCACCAGCAATGGAGGAGGGTTCCCCTTTCTCCACAACCTCTCCAGCATGTGTTGTCACTTGAGTTTTTCATCTTGGCCATTCTGATGGGTGTAAGGTGAAATCTCAGGGTCGTTTTGATTTGCATTTCCCTAATGGCTAATGAGGTTGAAGCATTTCTTTAAGTGTTTCTCTGCCATTCGATATTCCTCTGCCGAGAATTCTCTGTTTAGCTCCGTTCCCCATTTTTTAATGGGATTACTTGGTTTGTTGCTTTTCTGCTTCTTTAGTTCTTTATATATACTGGATATTAGCCCTGTGTCAGATAAAGGGTTGGTGAAGATTCTTTCCCAATCTGTAGGCTGTCGTTTTGTTTTGATGACAGTGTCTTTTGCTTTACAGAAGCTTTTCAGTTTCATGAGGTCCCATTTATTGATTGTTGCTTTTAGAGCCTGTGCTGTTGTTGTTCTGTTCAGGAAGTTGTCTCCTGTGCCAATGAGTTCTAGGCTGTTCCCCACTTTTTTTTTTCCAACTGATTTAGAGTATCTGGTTTTATGTTGAGGTCCTTGATCCACTTTGACTTTAGTTTTGTGAGGAATATACCGCAAAAGGCATCTGAAAGACTCTACCTAGCAGTGTTTCAAAGCAGACACTAAGACTCATAACCAAACCCTCGGCAGAGTGCAGGGAATCATATGAAAAAAGGGGAGTTAGTATGATATGGAAAGGATAGGAGCTCTACAGGGACCAAATATATCCGGGCACAGGGTCTTTTCTGAGACTGACACTCAACCAAGGACCATCTATGGATATAACCTAGAACTTCTGCTCGGATATGGCCCGTGGTAGCTCAGTAGTTTTCCAAAGTAGTTAACCAAGTAGTTTTCCAAAGTAAGGGGAACAAGGACTATTTCTAACAGGATCTCAAGGTCAGGCTCCTTGACTCCCCTCCTCCCTCCAGGGGAGGAGCAGTCCTGTTAGGCCACAGAGGAGGACTCTACAGCCAGCCCTGAAGATACCTGATAAAACAGGGTCAAATGAAAGGGGAGGAGGTCCTCCCCTATCAGTGGACTTGGAAAGGGCAGGGAGGAGACCAGGGAGGGAGTTTGGGGTTGGGGAGGGAATGAGGGAGTGGGATACAGCTGGGACACAGAGTTAACAAAATGTAACTAAAAAGAAAAATAAAAGTTAAAAAAAAATAGCATATAAGGCAGTAAAGTGAAACTGAACAGACATTAATAAAGTAAAATTTTTAAAGTTTACGTTGATGCTAAAATGTTATGGGTGGGGGGATTTTCCAGGTTACCCAAATTTTTAAATAAATATATTTCAAGATACAAATTTCCAGGTGGGCATTTAATAGCAATGGCAGGAAACGCATCTAACTAAGCATGTATGTTGCTAATAAGGTCACTATTTTTTTTTTCAAGTCAGTGTCAGTGCTGTGAATTTCTTGAGTTAATTTTCAACTAAGGGTAATCTTGACACAGTTCCAGAAAGCCTGATTCTACACAGGGGTGGGGTCAGTCCCTTTAGCAGGTTATAAGCAATGGCTTTGCTGAGTAAAACATTTCACAGTATATTTGGATATTCATTCCTTGGTATTCGTTTTTTATCTTTTCTCCCAACACCAGGCAATATGAAATAGTTGTGTATACAATAGGTGAATCTGTGTCAGGTGGTATGAAAGTTATATGATGATGTTAACCAGTAGAGACCTTAAAGCAACTACATGATTTCTATTTAAAATAACAACCTGATATTTTGTAATTAAAGTTATAAATATAAAAATAATAATAATAATAAAAAAGTAAATAGCCACTAGTGGCTCCAGGCTCCCACGTGGAACAGGGCAGTCCCACTCCATCATTATTTTTTTTCATCATGCTTTTTAATAGAGGACTTTAAATTATTCCAGCCAAATTAAGAGTCAGTAAGTCATTGCACTAGCTGAAAAAGCAAATTTAGGTTATGGCTTCATGTGATTGTTTCCTGTGATTTTGATTTGAGAATTTGGGGAGGGGGTGTTGAGACAGGGTTTCTCTGTGTAACCTTGAGTGTCCTACATTGGCTTTGTAGACCAGGCTGGCCTTGAACTCACAGAGAACAGCCTGCCTCTCCCTCTCTCTGAGTGCTGGGATTACAGGCATGTGCCACTGTGCCTGGCTGAGTTTTAGAATTTAATGAATGATGAAAAGGGTCATAAATTCCCAAGGACATCTCAGAGAATCTAGGTAGCTGAAGCTTTTGTTCTGTTCAATGTGACCAAAGATATTAGAGTGGGGACCAACTTTTATTTAGCCTTGTTTTCTGAAGTAGTTATAAATTCTAGCAGGCCATATGGGAAATTAACCTTGTGAAGAAAGACACTGAAGAAAATGTGAGAAACAAGATATTGAGATAGATAGATAGGTAGATAGATAGATAGATAAGATAGAGATAGATAGATAGATAGATAGATAGATAGATAGATAGATAGATAGATAGATAAGAGAAGGGGCAGAGATAAAGATAGAGTTCATTGTGTGTTCATGTGAGAATAGACATTAAAGCTCTGGGAAATGGTCATTTGCAAGTGTCACATGTCCCAGTGCCCACCAGTCAAAAGTACTGTGATGACACTAGAAAAGCTAATGAATTTTTTTTTTCAAGTTGTAGATGCTCTAGCTATAAAAGAAGATATTAGTTGGACTTTAAAGGTCGTTGTGAAAATTCAGAAAGATAATATATACAAATAGCTCCATTGCTTAGTAGGCATTGGAAGTGTTCATCCCTTGCCATTTTCTTTTTAAGGCCAATATTTTGAAATGTAAAAAAAATAATAATAATAACTAAAGCCATGAATGCTCCAAAAATATCCAATCAATCATACATTTATTTCTCTGAATTAAGAGCTCAGTGTGTCTTTGTTAGCATGCTCTGTAAGACCAAGGTATTTCCAGACCCCAAGCAGATGGTCACACACTCTGAGGAGAAAAAAAAAAAAAGAAAGAAAAAAAATTTTTTTTTCCTGCAAAATCCTCTTTGGTTGATTCCTTCATTATGATTGGGCAAAATGCCACTTGCAACAGATGGATATGAATTCAGGCAACCAGAGAGGCCATGCTATACCCCAAGTCCTGGCATATGTGTCAGACTTGCTCACCAGGCTGTCAAAACAGCTGCTGTGCGCTCCTGCCACCTGCAGTTGTGAGGATTTGCCAAGATTGTCGGCACTCAGAGAAGGACCAGAAGCCAGCTGGGGCTTGCGGGTTGGAAGCCACACCTGTTGCCCTCTAAGAACTAGGGGGCCCTTTTCAGATCTTTCAGATCCCTGAGAATGAATAAGTAATTCAATCATTCAAAACTACCTAGATTCCCATTTCCATTAACTTTGAGACAACTCCAGTGTTGGCAAAAAATAAAAAAAGGTAAATAATAAATAAACAGAGACAAACTCAAATCTGAACTCAACGACTTGGTTGTAGTTAAAATTACTTTACTATCTGGGACCCTTAGTGACTCTTCTTCACGGGAAAATAAACACTGCCTGGTGGGATTTTAGCAATGAGTGGAGTAATAATAATACAAAGAAGAGCACAGGTAGCTGGAATGTACTATTGAACACTTCCGTGGAAGCTGTAATAAAATACCCTAAATAAAGTAACTTAGGGAAAAAACCAAAGCAAAACAGAGTTTATTTTGGCCTCAGGATACAGTGCATGTTGGCAGGGAAGTCATGGTGACAGAAGCTTAAGGAAGCTGATCACATGACATGCATAGTCAGGAAGAGAGAGAAAAATGTCACAAATCAAGTAAATTTCTCCTTTTTATTTAATCAGGGATCCAAGTCCAAGGAATGGTGTCACCCACTTTTAACTTAAGTTCTTCCTACTTCAATTCATCTTGTCTGGATAATCCTTCACATGTATGGCCAGAGGCTAACCTGATCAAGGTGTTCACTGACAAGTAGGCCTGGGAGGTTGGCTGGTGTATGATTCTAGTCAGAGTCAAGTTGGCAAAAAATTCTAACCATCACAAGTATTATCTGTTTCACATTTATTAAATATCAAGCATGACTCTAAATGCTCTACATGTATTAAAAATCTAATATTTATATTCAACTCACAATCATACACACATATATATATATATATTATAAAGTACATGAAGAAAAAAACAGAGCAAATCCAAATACGTTGTGCCATATAGAAGTAGTTTAAAGAAGTGATGTGCAAATAGAACTCAGGCAGTCCCTAACCACATCCTGAACAGTTAGCCGTTACTACAGATATTAAGTGAAGAGTAAATCTTTTTATGAGGCAAAAAGGGATTCATGGAAAGTCAAGTGTGTTAATGAAACATCCATTGTTGAAAAGCAAATGACAGCAATAGGGTCCATGAATGATTTCTATCCAGTGCTTCCTGCTTAGGTGGGAAAATTTTACAGAGGAAAAAAATAGTTCAAAGTCACTCTCTTTTACAGAATACCAGAAATGGTGTTACAAAAGTCAAAATCATTACAAGCATATTAGAAACAACTGGTATAATTTAAGTAATTGGGAAATCTGGAAAGAATTGGTTTTCTATTTTAATCCTTGACAGAACAAATTTAGCTAATGGATTTTGCATGCTTAAACTTTCATTTGCTACTAATCCTAGTGTGTGTTTATATGTGGTCTTATATACATTACAGAAATACAGCCTGACCTGACAAAACAGACTTTGTTAAGTACAGAAAATACTTTGTTAAGTATTAACCCCTTACTGGAATTAGATTGATCTCACAAGTGTATTTAAAATACTTTTTTGTTATAGTTCTCTTTCACAAAACAATGACAAAGTACCTTACAGAAGCTTGTGACGAGACAAGGTTTTATTTTGACTCATCATTTCAAGTGACGTCAGCTCATCATGTTGGAAAAGGCGGGGTGGCTAAAGTAGGTCAACCAATAGCAATAAAGCATGTGGTTCATCTTTCCACATCTTGGAGGATCACAAAGCAAAAGAGCTTGGCAAGAACCAGAAGTCAGCACCACTTTCAATTAACACCCCATCCTCATTTCTGTTAAATAGACCACAGTTTCCAAAGTTCCACAACTCCTCAAAACAGCACCCTCAGGGACAGCGAAGATGTCTCAGAGGTTGAGAACTCGTACTGCTTTTTCAGAGGACCAGAGTTTGGTTACCAGCACATACTTTGGGTAACTTAACAACTGCCTGTACCTCCAGTTCCAAGAGATCCTATGCCCTCTTCTGGCTTCTGAGGGTACCAGTATGAATGTGCAAATACATATGCATAGATATATGCAATGAATAAATAATAAAATTAATCACTAAAATAAACAAAAGCGCATCAGCTGGCAATCATGTTTTAACTCATGAGCCTGTGGGAAGACATTCCATGTCCCATTGTTTGTTTTATTTTTTTTCCAAACAAGGACTGTGGACCTAACAAAAAGAATGTTCACTTGAGAGACAGAGCATATGTAACAGTACAGCCATTAAATAATATAGTCATTAAACCTATGTAAATCTGGTCTCTAATTTTTTTTCTTTGAACCCTTAAAATATGTGATATGATGCTTCATATTATAAAACAATGTGCTCTCAAATATATGCTTTAATAAAATAAGAAGCCTGGAATAGCACTGTAAAGAATGGAGTCAGCCTGATGAGACCTAACAGACTAGGATCAGAAGGAAGAAAAAGAAACCCTCCCCTACCAGTGGACATGGGGAAGGGCATGGGTGGAGAAGGGGGAGGAAGGGGGAGATTGGGAGGGGAGGATACAAAGTAAATAAAGTATAATTAAAAATAAAAATTAAAAAAATATGCAGTAACACTCAAAAAAAGAATGGAGTCAGGCTGAAAAAAATATTAACACTATCAATAAAAGGGATGTGGTAAAGAAAAAAGCCAAAAGGATTAGATGGACAAAGGAGATGCAAACTAAACATGAGGAGAGACCTTGACTTCCTGAAACTCTGTCCCTACATGTCAGTGTTAGTCTCCATGAGTTCTCACTGCTTGTGCCAATGTCTTCAAGCAATGACAAGGTCGCCTCGAGGTGGCCTTCTGTCAGTCAGGCTTATGCCTAGTTGGTAAGTACATCAGGAGAGCAGATCATCAGAATGGAATTAGGAGCCAACATGATGGCTCCTGCCTTTATACAATATAATCCCAGAAGTTGGGCAGGAGGCTGTGGCAGGAGAATTACCATGGGTTTAAGAACAGTCTGGTTAACATAGCAAGTCTGAAGTCAGTCTGGGCAATAGAGAAAGACATTGGCACACACACGCACAGAGAAAGAGAGAGCAACACAGAGAGAAACAGAATGCAGAGGTTTAAATTAAGAAACACATCGCAAAATTATGAGAGCTGTGATGTCCCTTAATCTGACATTAGAGGCTAGAGAACCAGAAAAATAGGTCTAAAGTCCCGAGAAAGAGTTTGAAAGGGTGGTATAGAACCAATAGAGATATGGTATAGAACAGAACCGACTGTGTGTGTGCGTGTGTGTGTGTGTGTGTGTGTGTGTGTGTGTGTGTGTTTGTATGGATTGCTAGATAATCCAGTAATGACCATTAACACACTGGAGAGGCTAAGAACCCAGTAACTGTTCAGTTCATGAAGAAGGCTTCCTTTACTTTCCCAATATGGAGCTGAGAGACTAAAAGATTCCTGTATGATCATGGATCTTTGTTCTATTTTGAAATTCCAAAAGGTGGAGTCTGTCTGATGCCAGCTAACAGTGGTAGCAGCAATGGGCTAACTCAGTGTGGAAAAATGAAAGCAGGAAGGAAAGCAGAGCTACTTTTCCTCTGAAATCTACATGTGTGCTCTTACCTGAATGTATCCCATACTGTTGGGAAGGGTTTTTCTCCCTTCAGTTAATCATTCCTGAAAATGCCTTCACAGATGTGCCCAGAAACATTTCTCTTAATTGATTCTATATTCAGTCAGATCAACAATCAATGTTAACTATCATATGGTGTGCACTGTGGGGGGGGGGAATCCTAATGTCAACAGGTATACAAACAAAGATACAAACGTCCATGCGGCAGAGAAAATCTATGTCTCAGCTCAAACAGAAAATTCACCCTTTGTCCATCGTTCTGTAAATTTGTACAGGCTCTTAATAGATACACTGATGCTCATCCACACTGGCGCTGGTGTCTGGTGTTTCCCAGTTTGTCAATTTAACTGTTAATGTGTTAATGTCTTGTGAAAATACCCACATGTCCTTTACATCACCTACTTGGGCATCCCCTGGCCTAATCACATTGTCATACAACATTGGTCGTCACAAAATACAAGACAGTGCCAGGAGAATTAAGCAGCTGGTGCGTGGAGAAGACCATAGCAATGTCACTGTGCAGCCCCAGCCGAACTAAAGCAATCCCCCTCTGAAAACCGACTGCTGCAAAGTAGGCAGTATAAAATACGAACACATGAGTGAGAATTAAAAAAAAAATAATGTAAGGACATACTTGCCTGGCAGAGGTGAAGGTGGCTTTTTTAGGTGAGGTTCAGGCTTTGCACTCCAGATATTTACCACTATTACAGCAGGTTACTACTTTCCCATTTTCCCACAATAATAGCAGAACATAAGAAAGAGATCAATGAAATAAAAACAACCTACTGCTTTGAAAAGATAGGCCAAAATTTAAAACAGTAGTGATAAAACATAAAAATGCTATTCAGACTACAGAAAAGCTGTTCTTTAGGTTAGGCTCAATCACTTTGGATTGCAGCAGCTGTGATCTTGAGCAACCAATGTGGAAATTCATAGTAATATAGCTCTTCATAAGCTTCTCAGAGGATTTTCCTTGAGTTGTCCCTGCTCTGGAGGAATTCTTCAGCACTTTAGCCGCCCACAGTATCCCACACAGCTTTCTGGTAGAATTGCTGATTGGCATAACCCATGTTCATATAAGTAAACTTAATAAATTCATTAATTTGTCAAAATGGATGTAGACCAGATTATTTCTTTGGCTGTTAGTGTTTTCTTTATCTGGAGTGAATTTCTTTATATCTCCCCAGGAAAAGTCAGACAACAAGACAGATCAAGTAAAACAAAAATAAAGCAAACAAAACAAACAAAAACAAAACAAACAAACAAACAAACAATAAGAAGAGATAGATATTACAAAATCTGCCAAGAAAGGTTGAAACTCTTACAAATATATCTTACAATAAAATTAAAGAAGAGCTTTTTAAAGATAGCTCAGTGGTTTAAGAGCATTTGCTGCTCTTCCAGAAGACCCAGGTTTGATTTCCAGTCTCTACATCGTGCCTTATAACCATCTGTAACTCCATTTCCAGAGAATCTGGCCCCTGTGGGTACAGCCATACGCTTGTGTTTAGGAAGTACAATAAATTTCTACATGATAAAAAATACAACAATGGAGGTAGAACTGACAAATTCCTTAAAGGATGCAAATTGTTGAATCTCGATGGAAAAGGAATAGATAATTTGGGTAATTCTATATTCACTGAAGACACAGAATTTATTTTTCAGAAACTGTAAGGCAGAAAACCTCAGACCTAGAGGGTATCTTTAACAAACCCCAGCAAATACTCAAAAACAAAGAATGTACTTGCTCAGAACTACTTGACTTGGTATGAGAACAACACCAACTAGAAGAAAAGCAAATTAGTCCATGAATATTGATGAAAACGTTGATAAGAAGTTGAATTAAACAAAGAGAAATGGAACAAATCAGGGTCACATCTAGTTTAATATGTATATAGAAAGCTGGATCGATATTTGAAAATCACTCAATGGAAGCATCATATAACTGACTAAAGGCAAATGAAACAGCAGAGAATGTGAGGGGAGCTAAGACTATGTTAGATGAAGAAGAAAATTCACTGACAAATGCGGCATCTTCCCAGCGAGAAGCATCTTTGCAAACAAAGAACAGAAGAGAATTCATTTCACATGTTAAATGATGCACAGAAGACCTTACAGGCTTCATCATAGTCAATGATGAACACTGAATGTCCCCCCCCCTCACAAAATATAGAGGTTAAAGTGGCACACGTAGTATTCAAAATCACACTGCTGATTTTGCCGATACACCGGGGCAGGGAGAAGAAGCATATATACAAATTAGAAAGCATGAAAAAAAAGCATGTGATTGTCTAGGTAAAATATGGCAGAAGTCCAATGAAAAGCTATTGGAACTATGAAAAATGTACCAAGGTTGCACTCTACGAGATTGTTACAGAAAAAAAAAATCAATTATGTTTTGAGTAACAATAGAAAATTAGAAAGTTAAGTTTTGGATTGAGGTTTCACTTGCAGTACAATCAAAAACTGAAATTCTTCTGTGTCTAAGTCTAGCAAAATATATTTTGATTTTGCCATGACAGTCTCCAGTAGGTCTACAATTTCTTATGGCTGTGATTCTCTGGGGTTTTTATAGATAGATGTGTGTGTTTATTAAAACTTGTATGACTGCACATTAGGAATAACAATATTATTCTATGTAAGCTATCACTAAACAGAGAAAGTTAAAACAGAAAGAATTTTTAATCTTCAGAACTATCCAAGACAGACATGATTCCTGATACATTAGAATAAAAGTTTAATTAGAAAAAGCCAACTAGGGGGATCAAAGATAGCAGCGCCGCAGTGCCGATCACACAAGGTATCTGAGCACAGCAGTGAGAGCAGAGAAACTGACAGGCCATACTGTGGATCCCAGAACTCTGATGTCTGTATTTCCCAGGTGAGAAAAGAGCCCACAGTTAGAAAAACGTGGCGGTCCAACTTCAGGTCACTAGGAAATCCCTAGAAAGTTTCCTGGGCTCCCACCCAGCACAGCCTCAGACTCAGGCCTCCCTCATCCCCACCCACAATCCCACAGTCTGTGGGTATCTTCCAGACACTGGTAGATTGTGCCTCCAGCCTCGGGCACCCACTCTCACCATCCCATGGAGTGGATACCCTCCAGGACTGGGGGCATGGATCCAACCTCGGGTGCCCATTCTCACTGTCCTTTGGAGAGGATACTTTGTGGTATCAGAGACATCAGGGAGAGTCTTGGGAGAGATCATGTATACAAGGCACACACCTAAGCATAGTAAAGGCAATATACAGCAAGCCTATAACCAATATCAAACTAAATGGAGAGAAACTTAAATCATTCCACTGAAATCAGAGACAAGGCAAGGCTGCCCACTCTCTCCCTGTCTCTTCAGCATAGTACTTAAAGTCCTAGCTAGAGCAATAAGACAACTGAAGAAGATCAAGGGGACACAAATCGGAAAGGAAGAAGTCAAAGTATCACTATTTGCAGATGATAGGATATGATACATAAGTGACCCCAAAAACTCTACCAGGGAACTCCTACAGATGATTAAAAACCTTCAGCAAAGTGTCTGGATATAAAATTAACTAAAAAAAAAAAAAATCAGTAGCCCTCATGTATATAAAAAAAAAACAGACTAAGAAAGAAATTAGGGAAACAACACCCTTCGTAATAGACACACACACACACACACACACACACACACACACACACACGTATCTTGGTATAACTCTAACCAAGCAAGTGAAAGATATGTATGAAAAAAAAAAACCATCAAGTCTCTGAAGAAAGAAATTGAAGAAACTATCAGAAGATGGGAAGATCTTCCATGCTCAGGATAGGTAAGATTAACATAGTAAAAATGGCCATCCTATCAAAAGAAATATACAGATTCAATGCAATTCCCATCAAAATGCCAATACAATTATTTACAGATCTGAAAGAATAATTCTCAACTTCATATGGAAAAACAGAAAACACAGAATAGCTAAAACAATCCTTATCTTCTTGAGGTATCTCCATTCCTGATCTCAAGCTGTACTATAGAGCAACAGTAATTAAATACTGCTTGGTACTGGCATAGAAACAGATTGATGGATCAAAGGACTAGAATCAAACACCCAGACATGAACCCACACAGCTACAGACACTTGATTTTTTTTTTTTACAAAGGATCCAAAAATCATACAATGGAAAAAAGATAGCATCTTCAACAAATGGTGCTGGTCTAACTGGATATCTACATATAGAAAATGCAAATAGATCCATACTTACCACCTTGCACAAACTGAAATCCAAGTGGGTCAAAGACAGCGACATAACACCAGACACACTAAATCTGTTAGAAGAAAAAGTGGGGAAGAGCCTTGAACTCATTGGCACAGGAGACAACATCAAGAGCACTGGCTCTAAGATCAACAATCAATAAATTGGACCTCATGAAACTGAAAAGCTTTTGTAAAGCAAAAGACACTGTCCTGAGAATAAAACGACAGCTTACAGACTGGGAAAGAATCTTCACTAACCCGATATCTGACAGAGAGCTAATATCTGAAATATATAAAGAACACAAGAAATTAAACATGAAAACCATAATGCAATTTAAAAAATGAGATACAGAGGCAAACAGAGAATTCTCAAGAGGAATATTGAAGGGTCGAGAAACAATTAAAGAAATGCTCAACTTCTTTAGTCATCAGGGAAATGCAAATCAAAATGACCCTGAAATTTCACTTTACACCCATCAGAATGGCTAAGATCAAAAACTCAAGTGACAACACATGCTGGCGAGGATGTGGAGAAAGAGAAACACTCCTCCATTACTGGTGGGAGCGCAAACTTGTACAATCACTGTGGAAGTCAATCTGGTGCTTCCTCAGAAAATTCAGAATAGAACTACCTCAAGACCCAGATATGCCACTCCTGGACATATACCCGAAAGATGTTACACCATACCAACACAACATGACATTTGCTCAACTATGTTCAGAGCAGCTTTATTCATAACAGCCAGAATCTGGAAATAACCTAGCTGCCCCTCAACTGAAGAATGGATAAAGAAATTGTGGTACATTTACACAATGGAGTACCACTTAGCTATTAAAAATTAAGGAAATCATGAAATTTGCAGGCAAATGGATGAAACTAGAAAAATATCATTCTGTGTGAGGTAACTGAGAACCAGAAATATATTAGGCATAAAATACAGAAGAATCATACTACAGTCCACAGACCCAAGGAAGCTAAATAATTGGTGGACCCGAGGGAGGACCCTTAATTCTCATTTAGAAGGGCAAATAGATGAACAGATAAACACAAGGAGAGGATGAACAGAAGGGGCAGAGGGGGAACTATAGATGTTAGAGGAAGAAGGCCAACATAGTGCAAAGAAATGAGAGGCACAAAGGTGAAGGGTACAAAGGTGAAGTCAGAGAGGGGAAGGAGAATTACCATCCAGTCTGAGGGATGTTGAGGGATGCAGCCTGAGGGATGTTATGGGAAAATGTATGGAGTTCACTCAGGTGCAATGTGACACTTTTTGAAAATTTGGAAGGAGGTTTAAGCATGATCTTTTAGTTTTCAAAGATCAATATGCCTTTGAGTCAAGGCTGTTTTTAAGGCATTAGCAGTAAAAGGATAGAGATCAGTCAGACAGCTTGTGTATTAGCCCAGGTATTAGCCAGGTGGCTTGTTTATTAGAGCAGGTATTAGACAGGTGGTTCAGTTATCAGTCCAAATATTAGCCAGGTGGCTTGGGTATCAGTTCAGGAATCAGCCGACTGAATCCTGTATTAGTCCAGGATGCAGGCAGATGACTCATTATTAGTTCAGGTGCCATCTATTTGAATCCTGTATTGCTTCAGGTGAAAGATGAGGGAAAAAAATAGATTAAAGTGTTCAGTGGGAAACAGTTTTCTGAAAAACTGAATAATTACTGATAACATTTAATAATCAAGGAGAGTTAGGATGTTAGCATTAGACATGCTACAACCTCTGGTCTTGAATATACTAATTGAACAGGTTTATTATCATAATGAGCAGAATAAGAGCTCTACCTATATGTTCATTGACATGCAAATGGATTAAGACAGTGCAGTACAGATATAATGGAATACTGAACAACCAAAGCAAGCATGAAATCATACTACTTATAAAAAACATAGATGGGACCAGAGGGAATTATACTAAATAAAACACATCTAGCACAGAAAGTTAAATTTCAGGGACATCATTCATGGACAAACACTTTTATAAGTTAAGGTAAAGTACTTATTTATCCCACATGGAGCTCTGAGCTTGATCTCTACAAATATATAGAAAACTTCAAGGTTGACCCTATAGAAGATAGAAGAACAAAGTTTACTAGAGAGTCAAAAGATTAGAAAAAGAGGCCATTCAAAAGACACAGTTACTGTTGGACAGACTGCTAAATTCTGTTGTTCTATAGCACATGTGTGAATACAATGAACAGTCATGCATTTTATATTATGAATTGTTTAAAAAAATAGGAATTGGAGTACATTTCATTTAAGGAAAATACTAGTAAAAGTGGTGGATAGTATTCTTGTTTAAAGCAATTAGGAATTCATAACCAAATTTTACCTCAAAAATATCCACATATATTCTATGGGAAACAAGGTTTTAAACAGTTGTGCAGTGCTATAAAATAGACATTTAAATATGGGACTTAAATGCAAATGCAGAATTCACCAGTGTGTACTTAAGTGTTTGCTCTGATGTAGACCATAAGAATAAGGATATTACATATAGGAGGTAACATGGATCAGAAGAGAATCTAACATCGTCTCATCGGTGACAGTACATTTTGAAAATAGACTCAGTTCTGACAAAGGAGATTTCAGACAATGAGGTGCAAAGAAATCCAAACAAAGGTGGAATTTCAAATATCCATTAAATAAAAAGGAAAGCAGAGACAACAGGGAAATGTTCCATAGAGAGAGAAGATACTTTCCTAATAGATTTCAACAGTGGATGTAATACTATGTTGGACCCAATGATTTGCATAGTCAGTGGGTTCATGTGGACAGAACCCTAAGAAGAGAGTGTATTCTAGTGACTCAGATCCAGGAGTATAAGCACCTAGCTCTCAACAGGAGAAAAGATTATCCTGGTAAAGTGTAAGCCCTGTGACATCCTTAATAACCATGGCAGTGAGCCCATGAGAAAAGAAAACATCACAAAGTAAGAAAGAGTAGGGGTGACTATAAAGACCGTCTTAGCATTGAAGCTGGGGTATAGGGGAGGAGTCTAAGAGAACAAATAGGCCATAATAGGTGAAAAAAAAGTAGCAGAACCATAGTACAGGTAATATTCTACACATCAAATAAAATCAAGAAATTCAAAGGCAAGTATGTATGAGGAATGAGAGAATACTGTTTTGGTGGTTTGAATGGAAATAGGCCCCATAGGCTCACAGGGAGCCGATCTGAAGAATTAGAAAGTGTGGCCTGTTGGAAAAAGTGTGTCACTGGGGTTGTGCTTTGGGGTTTCAGAAGCCAAAGCCAGGTTCTGAAGCTTGTCCTCTTCCTGCTGCCTGCTATCTGAGGGACCATGTCTGACTGTGTGCCTCCATGTTTCTGTCCATGCTGATGATGGCATACCACTGAACTGTAAGCAAGTCCCCACTGAATGATTTCCTTCTATAAGAGTTGCTAGATCTTACTATTTCCCAGTTCTTTCATAAGATTCTGTGCATACTGCCCAACAGTTGGCCATAAGTCTCAGCATCTGCTTTGATAGTCTGCAGGGTAGAGCTTTTCAGAGGCTCTCTGTGTCAAGCTCCTAACTTGTTTCTTCTTTTCTTCTTCTTCTGATGTCCAGTCTCTTTGCCTTTCGGGATGGGGATTGAGCATTATAGCCATTGTCCTCCCTCTTGATTACTTTCTTTAGGTGTACAGATCTTAGTAGGTTTATCCTATATTAAATGGCTATGAGTGAGTATATACATTGTGTGTCTTTCTGCTTCTGGGATAGCTCACTCAGGAAGATCTTTTCCAGTTCCCACCATTTACCTGCAAATTTCATGATTTCCTTGTTTTTTTTATTGCTGAGTAATATTCCATTGTGTAGATGTACCACAATTTCTGTATCTATTCTTCAGTTGAGGGGCATCTGGGTTATTTCTAGCTTCTGGCTATTACAAATAAAGCTGCTACAAACAGGAGCTTCACAGAGCTCCTGAGAGCAACAGAACTAAAAAATCTGAGCACAGGGGTCTTTCCTGAGACTGATACTCCAACCAAGGACCATGCATGCATCGTCCTTGAACCCCTGCACAGATGTTGCCCATGGCAGTTCAGTCTTCTAGTCGGTTCCATAGTAATGGGGACAGAGACCTTCTCTGATAGGAACTGATTGGCCTGCTCTTTGATCACCTCCTCTTGAGGGGGGAGCAGCCCTACCAGGCCACAGAGGAAGACAATGCAACCACTCCTGATGAGATCTGATAGGATCAGAAGGAAGGAGAGGAAGTCCTCCCCTATCAGTGGACTTGGGAAGGGGCATGCATGGAGAAGAGGGAGGGAAGATGGGATTGGGAGGGGAGGAGTGAGAGGTTTATGGGGGGATACAAAGTGAATAAAGTGTAATCATTAAAAATTAAAATAAAAAACAATTCTGACCTGGGAGACTAGCTGACCAGTGGACAGGAAGTAAAGTAGGGCAAGAGCTACACACTACATTTTTATACCGTTTGTTCATAGTTCATGGAATAAACTCAGTAACCCTAAATTTGCAATTTTGAGTAAGAGTCATTTCTATAAACTTTTTTTTTAATTTGAACAATTATTTTAAAAATTTTGCCTAGATGCCTCTCAGTTTCGGAATGGATACAGAAATTGTGGTACTTCTACACAAAGGAATATTACTCAGCAATTAAAAAAAAAAACAAACAAACAAGGAAATCATGGAATTTGCAAGTAAATGGTGGGATCTAGTAAAGATCATCCTGAGTGTTCTATCCCAGAAGCAGAAAGACACACGGTATACACTCACTCATAAGTGGATATTAGACATATAATATAGGATAAACATACTAAAATCTGTGCACCTAAAGAAGCTAAACAAGAAGGATGACTCTGGCTAAGATGCTCAATCCCCATTCAAAAAGGCAAAGAAGATGGATATCAGGGGAAGGAGAAAACAGGGAACAGGACAGGAGCCTACCACAGAGGCCCTCTGAAAGGCTCTACCCTGCAGGGTATTGAGGCAGATGCTAAGACTCATTGCCAAACTTTGGGCAGATTGCAGGGAATCTTATGAAAGAAGTGGGAGACAGTAAGACCTAGAGAGGACAGGAGCTCCACAAGAAGAGCAACAGATCCAAAAAGTCTGAGGACGGGGGTCTTTTCTGAAACTGATACTCCAGCCAAGGACCACTCATGGAGATGGCCTGGAGAGGTAGCCCATGACAGTTCAGTGTTCATGTGGGTTCCATAGTAATGGGGGCAGGGACTGTCTCTGACAGGAACTGATTGGCCTGCTCTTTGATCACCTCCCCCTAAGGGGGGAGCAGCCTTACCAGGCCACAGAAGATGACAATGCAGCCACTCCTGATGAGACCTACTAGACTAGGATCAGAGGGAAAGGGAGAAGGACCTCCCTTATCAGTGGACTGAGGGAGGGTCACAAGTGGTGAAGAAGGAGGAAGGGTAGAATTGGGAGGGGAGGAGGGAGGAAGCTACAGGGGGGATACAAAGTAAATATACTGCAAATAATAATAATAATAATAATAATAATAATAATAATAATAAAAATATTCCCTCAGGACTTCTGAAAAAAACAGGGATATTTTAAGTAAATAAGTGACATGAATTGCATTATATCTTATTCCACTGTTTTTATTAGATTTTGAAGTAGAAAGGTAAAATCACAAGATTCTAGATATGTGGTTGCAACGAAAAGTTCTTAAAGTACATTTAAAACTATGATATTCATTTTCCCCCTAAAAATAAATAGCTTCAGGTAGAGCTGCCCTGTCTGGAACCATAGAAGATTTGTGTAGGATGAGGGTCAACAATGGTCAAGAAGAGTACTTTGTAAGGAATTTTCAAATTACTTATAAAGGATGTTTTCTCTATAGCAACAGGGTTGAAAAACACGAATCTCTGTGAACTGACAACCTTGTTGAAAAAAACTGATTTAAGCAAATGAAAGTGTTAAGGAAGGAAAAAATAGAAATGAAAAAAAAATGATGATAAGGTCCTCATAGCATTCACCCCATAGTCCAAGAATGCCTGGTTTTCGTGAGCCTTTCTTGTATATGAGATGATGGATCTTAATTTTTGACTAGTTCAGTGGGACTCTCTTCTTCATTTCAACCACACAGTGTCCTAGCTAGTATAAAAATGGCTACCTAAAAGTGGAGTATTTTATGTGGTGTATGCATCCCAGAGAAGCAATACTGTGTGGCTGTAGAATTGTTCTGAAGACTGACATCTGTTTTCACAAGGACTTGTTCATTAAGCCCGCTATAGCTGAAGTTTTAGAGGATTTGGTAGAAATAAAATGTCAGATACTTGACCCTCTTGACCTCTTCCCATGTGCATATCCATGAGAAAGCACAGGCTAGCACTACAAAAAAAAGAAAAAGAAATCCACTCCAATGTTTTCAGAGTGTAGTCAATGATCTCAACCAACCAATAATAAGGATGTATGGACTCACTTAAAATGCTTATGCAAACTTCTTTTCTATACTCAAGGTGGATCTACTCAGATGTATAGATACCGAGAAACACAAAAGAATTATCCAGGCATGAAATAAGCAGATATTTATTAAGTGTTTTCTACCAAGTGGAGTTTCTTAGTTGGAGTTTCTGTTGCTGTGGTGAAATGCTATGAGCAAAGCAACTTGAGGAGGAAAGGGTGTGTTTCACCTGACAACTTGTAGTCACCATTGTAGCCATCATTCAGGGAAGCCAGGGCATTAATTCAAGGTAGAAACTCAGATGCTGAGGCCATAGAGGAGTGCTGCTTCCTGGCTCACTCCTAATGGCTTACGTAACCTGTTTTCTTATAATACCTAGGACCACCAGCCCAGGGACGGCACTACCCACAGCGAGATGGGGCCTCCACATTAACCATTAATCAAGAAAATGCATCACAGGTCATCCACAGACCTATCTGGAGGGGACACTTTCTCAATTGAGGTTGCTCTTCTAAAATGACTCTAGCTTGTGCCAAGTTGACATAAATCTAGCCAGCAAAGGGAAGAAGTGCTGCTCCACTGCAACCTGCCCTGATAGACTTGGGTGCAGCCTGGCCACAGAGAGAATCTGACCCCAAGACAGAAGCCCTTAAGCCAAGATCTAAGGACACAGGCCGAGTCTCTCATCATGATTATGCCTCAAAGAACAAGGAGAGTAGAAATAGAATATAAGGCCATGGCTTTGCTCTATTTTTGATATACCATCAGCTAACTAAAGCACCTACAATGAAATCATTGCATATTCCTGTTGTACATAAGAGAGTTTGATTGCCAGAATAAGCTAAGCCTGCAAATGAAGGGCATGTGACTGATTTTCCTTCAGCAAGAGAAAGACAGTCTCCCGACTTTACTACACACATCAAGGACCTTCCCTGATAAATCTATAAAGCTTGCTCTGAAGAAATGTCATCCAAGGTGAGCTATGAACTGCTTGTGGCTGTGTAAATTTATTAATATTTTAAATGTTAAAACATTCGTAACTCATCCCTATCACCCACATTCTAAGAGTGTGCGTGGGTAGAGTACACTTTGGATCGTGCCCCAAAAGTTTTCTGCTGTTTGTGTTATTCCCACTGCTAGACAGTGCTGCTCTAGGAAACATGAACTGAGCATGTTGTTGGGTCATGCCTGTGCAGGATGGTACACAATGGCTCCTGTCCAGGAAGCAGAATACAGGGTGGCTCTTAGGATAATCACTGACTTTAGGATGATCTCATTGAGGTGATGTGAAAGGTGATATGAACAGTTACCATCACCTGAAACATTCTATTTCCCCATGACTTGCAACAGGTTCTGACTCCAGGGAAACATGATGAAATTTCTGTGTGTTCTAGAAGGACGACCATTGCAAGCTACTTCTACCTATTTGACTTTTTTTACCCCCTCAGGTATTGAATATTTGGGAAGTTGAATAAGTTGAAAGATAGGATTAAGCGCTAAGAAACACTGTTTTCTAGACTAGATACACAGATTTCAATTTCTATCTCACTCCTTAACTGCACTGGGCCCACACAAGGCTGATCCTATCAAGAAGAAGAAGAAGAAGAAGAAGAAGAAGAAGAAGAAGAAGAAGAAGAAGAAGAAGAAGAAGAAGAAGAAGAAGGAAAGAAAGAAAGAAAGAAAGAAAGAAAGAAAGAAAGAAAGAAAGAAAGAAAGAAAGAAAGAAAGAAAGAAAGGTGCTCTGCTCTTTCTCTCTGAAATCATAAATAAAATAGACTGTGGGAAAGGGGAAACAACTGTCTTCAGTTTTGTGCCCACTGATGACCTCACCAGACTCCAGCAGGCATTCTGAACTTGTTCAAAGCACAAGGACAGCCCTGGTTAATCCCAGTGTGTAGCAAAATAGAACAAGTAGTATTGAGTGTGAGAATGTGGAAGAGAGACTTTGGGGGAAAAGGGGTGGGAGTTGATGAAGTGTTAGGGATGGGGGGGCCAGGAGTGGGGAGCATGTATTGTGTAGATGTCCAAAATTATCTAAAAACAAAATTTAATCAATGACAAAAGTGTAGTGACATATAATTCTAACATGAGAAAGTTGGACAACCAGGCCACATAAATGTAACCTCTATAGATAATGTAGAGAGACTTGACTGTGTTGCCTGATTATTATTATTATATCAGAGACGCTAAGGAATGTTGAGTCCTATACTATATATATGCTTCAAGATTGTTGTTGCTGTATTATGAAAGAACACCCCAGTGAACCAGTCTTTATTAATGTACCCAGACATTAGAAAAAAATTAACATTAGTAGTATGCAGAAAAACAGCTCCTAGGGGAGATAAGTAACAACTAGAACAAGTGCATGCACACATACACACACACACACACAGAAAGAGAGAGAGAGAGAGAAAGAGAGAGAGAAATACAATGAGTCTGAGTGAGACATAGAGACAGTGAGACAGAGACAGAGCTACGTCAAGATTTAACCCAAGCATAATTCAGATTCCTGAAATATATATATGTATGTATATATGTATATGTGTGTGTGTTTATAATTTAAAAGTACAGTTGATGTTACAAAGAAAAGAATATTCACTGTGAAATCTGTGTTAGAACACTCAAAATTGTTGAAAAGTATCGCCAAGTGTAAATCATAAATAAAACTTAATGGCAGTGATAAGAGGAATCCAGTGTACTTGGCAATACTTTGATGGAAGAAACATATTACAAGAGAGTAGAAAGACAGAGTTGTGAAAAAAAATAATTTCAAACAAATATAATAGGATTATCCCAATTTTTAAAAGGATTTCTTTCAGCAACTTTAAATGATTTATGATCTATGTTATCAGACATCTTCAGCAAAACAGTATTTGTAGGACATATGAGTACCATACCACGCATGAGTTCACAACGGCTCTGACTGAGTGTAGATTAACCCACACAAAATCCCAGCGTGGATAGGAAGTGGAGATTTGTGAGTTCCCTCCTAGTTAAGGAGTTACTTTCAGTTGATGGCTGCTGGGGAGGGGGAATTGGTTTTCTTCAGAGATGCAGCCCACCTAGGCTACTCACACTTCACAGAGATACACATTCCGGCAGCACTAAGTGGACTTAGTGTAAAATTAAAAGGTTACTTATATCTGAAAAAAAGGAAAAGTTAGAGGGTTAGTCCCTGGGAAACTGAAAGGGCTGGAATGAGGAGAGGACTTGATCAAAATGTGTGAAATTCTCAAACAATTTAAAACAAAACACTGGGAAGATAAAGATATACAAGATCCAATGCCCTCTGCTGGACCTTCAAATAGATACAGGTACACACAACTGCAAACACAAATAGATAGAGATAAACGCTCACAGAAAAACACACATGCACAATACACAGCTAATTGCCTATGTACGTCAACTCCCTGTGTCCCATTCTAAATCAGATTTTTCTAGTATATTTGAGGTGCAACATAGGTGTTTATGTAATTTCAGTTAAAATTACTGATCTGACTTCAAACTGTTTAACTCACTACATTCTACTTTCTGTTTTACTAAGGTTAGCAATGCTTTCCATAACAGCCATATACTAACAAAAACTCCAATAATAGGCATGAGAAACCTCCCAATTTGTTGGTCAGAGAATTGTAAGAAACTCCCAAAACAATACAGGCCATTGCTGCTACAACCTGGCTTTTTTTCAAAGGTTAAAGGTAACTTCCTATTGCTGAAGACACAATACACTTCTGACAAATGACCCAAAAGATTCGAGCTGGACCTGACTTGAAAGCCTCCTCCCTGAGGAGCAGCTTTCATGGTACTAAAAAAATATATAAAGCTGCCAAGGTTAAAAATAATAATAATAATTCAATAGCCCTACCCCGCTGTGAAGTCTCTGAACTGCAATGACCAGCATGGCCCTCATATCTTGGTGGTAGCCATCAGCTGTTTAAATGAACTTCAGGACCTCTCACTAGGAAGAAATTCATGCCTGGATGTGGAACTCTACCCAACTTCCCAGGACTAGTGATGTCATTGACCATACAGAGACTTCTACTGCTACTACTAAACCTCCCTAATTCCTAACCGCAATGTAAATATTTTATCCTTAGACCCTCAGATACATGTGGCTCTCAGCGCACATCAAAGGAAAAAATTCTTCGTAGAAAGCGTTAAGGAAACACATAGCTGGTAATAATACCTAGAACGACGGATCACAGGGCGCTGTGTACGAATCTACAAGACAGCGCCTGCACCTGAAGCACAGCACAGGCATAAGAGGGGGGAAAAATTGGTAACAGCCACAGAATCAGGATGTTTTCTGGGAGATTTTTGAATTCTTGATGTGACAGGGAGGCTACACCCATGATACGTTAACAAGATACCTGCCTAAACAAGACCTTCACAGTGATGACATCAGTAGATGCTATCCCGGAAGTGGGGAATATCACAAAGACCCTCGCCTAGACAAAAAAAAAAAAACTCTGCTGGTATGCCCCTCCCCCATTCAACTGATAAGGGAGGTCCTCCTCCCCTACCATCTGACTCTAACCTATCAGGTCTCATCAGGACTAGCTGCATTGTCTTCCTCTGTGAACTGGTAAGGCTGCTCCCCCCCTCAGGTGAAGGGGATCAAAGAGTGAGCCCTTGAGTTCATGTCAGAGACAGCCCCTGTTCGCCTTGCTAGGGAACCCTCTTGGACGCTGAGCTGCCATGGGCTACATCTGTGCAGAGGTTTTAGGTTATCTCCATGCATGGTCCTTGTTTGGAGTATCAGTCTCACAAAAGACCCCTGTGGAGAAGAAGAGAGAGGGAGGGTGGGATTGGGAGGAAGGGGAAGGGAGCTACAGCTGGGATACAAAGTGAATAATGTGTAATTAATACAAAAAAATAAAAAATTAATTTAAAAAAACTGCTGGTAACTGAAGGATGCTGAGAGAAAGAATTGATGTTACCAAGATGAGCCTCCTGTTTATCCATTTCCAAGTGGTCAACCCTTAAATCATACACATCAATCAACACTAAACCTACTACAAGACTGTATGTATATATATATATATATATATATATATACATATATATATGCATATATGTATGTACGTGATGATAATCAGAGAAAAAGAGAGCCATGAATTTGTGAGGAAGTGAATTGAATAGGGTTCACAAGAAATTGGGTTATAAAGAGGAAGGGGAAAGAGGAACTGATATAATTATGTTTTAATTTTTAAAAATTCTTCAGAATTAAAAAATAGGATGAAGAATTTATAAAAGAGGGAAGATATCAGTAAAGCATCTATATTGTAAATAAACATATAAGTAATATTTAGACATACAATGATATGTTTATACTCACTCATATTGAAGGAAAAACAAATTAGGATAGCAGAGAAGCAAAATTTCTTATTCATAACATTCACCAACAATTTTAAAAAAAACTATGATAATACGTTCTGTAGGCAAGGCTGTGATAAAAAAATATAATGCCTTCTGAGGATCTGAACCACATATTCCTTTTAGTGGAAAACATGGCAATGCACAATGAATTTATTCATGTCATAATATTTTGATCCAGCAGTTTCCCTTCTGAGAATCAGTCCTGAAGCTATACCTCAGCATTATGACAGTGCATAAATAGAGGCTTATTTATTTCAGCATTTCTCATTAATGAAAACATATGGAAACAGATTAAATGCCTATAGAAAAAAAAAAAGCTTTGTTAAATAAAGTATGGTATCCACACAAGAGCTATGCAGCTGTGTAAATAATGAGAATGAGATCCACATAATTTTCAGCATTTGCTGGGAAGAGAAAAAACAAGGCACAAAAGTGTCTATTCGTGTGATTTTCATGTAAAGAAGAGACAGGAAGAAGGTGCTAATATAGTTGCTTATTTCTATAAAATTTGATGCAGTCCAGATAAACAACAAACTGAAACTATTATTGCCTACTGTAGTAGTTAATCTTGTGACAGAATGGGGAATTGAATGAGAAACACATAGGTGTGTGAAAGGAAAGAAACACTTCAGTTTATATGTTTGTTCGTTTTTATCTTAATAGCACAGTAATGCTTCACAACGCCATTGCGTACCTTAAATATAAATAAATAAACCTAACCTGTATGCTGAATATACAAGATTCCCTACATGTTCCTAAAAATTATAAAGGAAAGCTATGCCTGGCCAGTGAATAGACCAATAAAGAATGAAAACAAATGTCAAATAAATGTCAAAAAGTAATTTGTTAAACCAAAAAGATTTAACAGTACTTTGGATGAAAATACAAGTTTTTCCTTTTGCATGTTTTTGTACAATCATTTAGAACTTGGATGTGGGGAGAACAGAGTCACAGAATCCAAAAAGTCAGACAGAAAATGAGCTCAGAGATTTATTATCCAACATTGTGACTGCGGTATTTTATATTCACTGAGGACCTGATCAAGTTTAAAACTGCCCAGGAGACTGGGCACACCTCTGGCTAGACCTGTGAGGGCATTCTAGTAGGGAGTAACTCGAGAGAGATGATCTGTCATGAATGAGGGCAGAACCATCTCATGGATAAGGAGTTCAAACAGGGTAAAGGAGAAACATAGGCTTGGAGTACTGTGTGTACTTGCTCTCTCCTCGATGTTCTCCACGATAGGCTAAAACTCAAAACACCGCCAAGACCAAATAATCCCTGCCTCCCTTAAACTGTTTCTGTCCGATATTTATTAACAGCTACACAAAAGTGAGCACCCCAGGAATTTAGTTTTGAAAACTGGTCTGTTAATTTTAGTCCTTTCATGACAGGTCAAGGGTCAGCAAACATCTCTTTTTTTTTTTAATTTTTATTTTTATCAGTTACATTTTATTAATTCTGTATCCCAGCAGTGCCCCGAACCCTCGTTCCCTCCCAGTCCCTCCCTCCCTCCCTCATCACCACTGTGCCCCTTTCTAAGTCCACTGATAGGGGGGACCTCCCCCCATTCATCTGATCCTGTTTTATCAGGTATCTTCATTGAGTTCCTGTTAGAAATATTCCTTGTTCCCCTCACTTTGGGAAACCAATTGGTTACTGAGCACACCTGAAAGCCTCTAACTAGCAGTGTTTTCAAAGCAACGACTCATGATCAAACCTTTGGCAGAGTACAGGGAATCATAAGAAAGAAGGGGAGTTAGTCTGATGGGGAAAGGATAGGAGCTCCACAAAGACCAAATATATCTGGGCACAGGGTCTTTTCTGAAACTGACATTCAACCAAGGACCATGTATGGATATAACCTAGAACTTCCGCTCAGATGTAGCAAACATCTCTTAAGCAGCTTTGTTTTGATAGTTGTATCCTTTTCCCACTCCTTCCTGCCTTTCTTCCCCCTGAATGCCTAACTACTCACATTAAGTACATTCTTTTAGCTTCTAGCTTGTTATGACTTTATTTACTTTAATATTTTAATGGAAATAAGTAGTTACAATACAATAGGCATGTTTCAAAATCATATATTGAATATCTTATGCACAGTTCTGTCATATAATTTATAGTTATATTTCTAAACACCACATTCCATATGATATTATATTGCAACTCATTCAGCAATGAGAAAATATGCAGTTAAACAAAAGAAAACCAACATGGCTATTTAATACAGAGATCATAGGGATGACCCTGAAACAGAAAGATGGCAGTGACTGACAGAGTAATAAAAGGAAGGGAAAAAAATGAAGAAATCATGCCAGGATAAAAGTCAAAACAAAACTGTGAAATACAGAGGTGTGAGATTATAGAAAATAACCAGATAAGAAATGAAGATGGGAAACACACAAAGAACATGGAGAAAAATAAGCAATAAATTAAAATTGTAAATTGTTTTAAAACAAAGAAAAGGAGGCAGCTCTGGGTGGCTGTCTGTCTTGCTTTATAGACAAATAAATAAACGAACAACAATAAAAACCTCCATGGAACCAAGTTATTACATAAAATTTAAAATAAATTCTAAGTGCCCTGATAAAAGAATTAACTCTACATATAGATTGCAAGATATGTTATTAAAAAGGTAAATATTACATATATATATTATATGTGTGTGTGTGTATGTATGTATGTAACATTCCATCAAAATGGGTCATACGGCAGGCTTAGAAGCCTAATGGAGTTAATGAAAACCCTCCAACTAAGTCTTAATTGTTTGTTTGGCTGGTTGTTTGTTTGTTTGGTTGGTTCATTGGTTGTTCATTTTGAGACACTGTTTCTCTGTATAGTATTGAATGTCATGGAATCACTTTGTAGACAAGCTAGCCTCTAAGTCACATAAAACACATAACTAAAAATGTTGTATATTCACTTTAACTTACCTATTAATTCAACCTACTTTTTCTTTTTG
This sequence comes from Rhombomys opimus, assembly GCA_010120015.1. Classification (NCBI taxonomy): domain Eukaryota; kingdom Metazoa; phylum Chordata; class Mammalia; order Rodentia; family Muridae; genus Rhombomys; species Rhombomys opimus. The sequence goes on along the minus strand of REGO01000023.1, from coordinate 1,390,282 downwards.
GAGTTTTGAGCACTGCTGAGAGTACTATGCTTACAACCAGGATGTTCTGATGAAGACAGTAATTTGTTCAAGTTTATTAAGCCAAAGAATCTACTTATTCCAGCGTCATTCACAAAGTTATAAGCTTCACTGGTATCCAGCTTATGGTTTAAACAAATTTGGAGGAGAATGTTTTTAGTATCTAATTTAATTCATAAAAACACTCTTCCCCACATGCATAGACTAATATACTATCAGACATGCATGCCTCAGATATGATGTTAATGTTAATTCACAAAGGGGAAAGACTGATGGATTCTAATGAATTATATCGAGGTCCAAATATCTCAGTATAAAGTTAATTGACTTTTAACAAGAAAACCAATTTAATTTTCACTTAAAAGTTGAGAGTGCCTTCAAACGATGATGCACTTAATGGGTTAGCCAGTGAAAATATCAACAAAATATGTCTGATGATTTAATTTCTATAGAGCTGTATTAAAGAACGAAAATAGCAATTTGGGGCCAAGAACTGTAAACTTCAGTGTGTTTTCATAGAAACAGTCAGATCATGAACATTCATCAGGTGTTTTGACAGAAAGTGCTCTTCAATCTTTTTAACTCAAGCCTTCTTCAATGTTCTGTGCCCAGTGATTGTATGTGGGAGCTGTCCTCCAGCACTGGTTATTATTGTGAGTTTTCAAAGAAATTATCTGGAAAATGTTAGCATTACCATAAGACAGATTGTTATTCATAGAAGAAAGGACAAATACTTTAGAAATATTTTTCTCTCATTTATCTTATGAATTAAGTCCCATGCTGATTCAAACAATTGTGAAGTTCAAAGTTGAGTTAGCTGTCTTGATTCAGGCAAGTTTCTGCCATAGTCTACATCATGAATGCTGACATGCTTTTGACTTTCATCTTCAAGCAAACTAATGTTTTGAGACATTACTGTAGCACAATGACACAATTCATTTTCTTCTACAGTTAATAAAACTTAACAAGGTCTGAGCATCCATTTTCAAAAAAGAAGATTTTGTAAGAAAGAGAAAAAAAACTTTTTCATCAAAGCCTCTTTCTTTGTATTTCATACTTTGTTTTAAAAACTTCTTTGAAAATGTCATATATGTATCTTGATCATATCTGCTGCCGCCACTACTTCACTTCAACTTTCTTGCTTCCTGAACTCATCTCTTTCTCAACTTCATCTCTTTTTTTCAACTTTTTTTTTAATTTTTTATTTAACTTTTATTAAATCCACTTTATTCCTTTTGTACCCCCCATAAGTACCTCCCTCCTCCCCTCCCGGTCCCACCCTCCCCCCCTTTCTGCATGCATGCCTCTCCCCAAGTCCACTGATAGGGGAGGTCCTCCTCTCCTTCTTTCTGATCTTTTTTTTTTGTTGTTGTTGTTGTTCTCCATGCAGTTTATTCAGGAACCTTGAACAATCTTCTGACCCTGGGGAAAGCCAGTCCACAGCTTAAAATAGCCTCTAGATAGCCAACTCCAGCGTGCCTCATGGGGTGTTAAAGTCTCCCACTATTAGTGTGTGGGGATCTATGTGTGGTTTAAGTTTTATCAATGTTTCTTTCATAAATGTGGGTGCCCTTGTATTTGGGGCATAGATGTTCAGGATTGTGATGTCTTCTTGGTGGAATTTTCCCTTGGTGAGTATAAAGTGTCCTTCCCCATCTCTTTTGATTAATTTTGGTTGAAAGTTTATTTTATCACATATTAGAATGGCTACTCCTGCTTGCTTCTTGCATCCATTTGCTTGAAGAGCCGTCTTCCATCCCTTTACCCTCAGGTAATGTCTATCTTTGTGACTTAGGTGTGTTTCTTGTATACAACAGATTGCTGGGTTTTGTTTACACATCCATTCTGTTAGTCTGTGTCTTTTTATTGGAGAATTAAGTCCATTGATATTGAGAGAGATTAATGACCAGTGGCTGTTAGATCTTTTGAATTTGATGTTGGCTGTGGTCATACGGTTGTGTGCTTGGTTGATTTTTGTTTTACTGTAGTGGGGTTATTTATTTCCTGTGTTTTCTTGAATGTAGCTAGTTTTCTTGGGTTGTATTTTCCCTTCCAGTGTCTTCTGTAATGCTGGATTTGGATGCAGGTATTGTTGAAATTTGTTTTTGTCATTGAATATCTTGTTTTCTCCGTCTATGAGGACTGAGAGTTTTGCAGGGTATAGTAGCCTGGGCTGACATCTGTGTTCTCTTAGGGTCTGCATGATATCCGTCCAGGCCCTTCTGGCTTTCATAGTCTCAGCTTCCTGAAGAACTCTCCAGATGCCAGAGAGAGACAGTACCAGTCTGATCTGCAGAACCCAAAAACAAACAGGGAAGGTTTCATATAAAGCCTAAGCTGCCCATCTGCTACGTCTTTGTAGGGAGTCTAGGTCCAGTTCTGGGAGATCCTTGGTTGATGCTTCAGTCTCAGGAAGCCCTCTAGGCCCTATTTAGTTGGCTCTGTTGGTCTTGTGGAGCTCTTGTCACCTCCAGGTCCTTTTCTCTTCCCTCCCACTTTTCCACAAGACAGTCCAGTGTTTGGCTGTGAGTCTCAATATCTGTTTTGAAGTGCTGCTGAGTAATACCTCTCAGAGGACAACTCTGTCAAGCTCCTGTCTACAAGTATAGCAGAGCATCTTCGTAGTGTCAGGGATTGGCCATCTCTAATAAGGTGGGTCTTTGGCTGGGCCAGGCATTGGTTGGGCATTTCCTGAATCCCAGCTCTGTCTGCTCTGTCTTCATCCCCACACATCTTGTAGTGTAAATTCCAAGCTGATTATTTTGAGGGTGGGTTGGTGTTAACCTCTCTCTGCTAAAAGACTAGTCTAGTTAGAGAGTGTCCTCTTAAATCAATCTGGCACATTTTCAGACCCAGCTATACCTCTCTAGGGTATATACTCAAAAGACGCTCCACCCTACAGCAAGGACAAGCACTTGGCTATGTTCATAGCAGCTTTATTGACAATAGCCAGAATCTGGAAACCTAGATGTCCCTCAACCAAAGAATAGCACAATTACACAATGGAATACTTACTCAGCTATTACAAACAAAGAAATCATGAAATTTGCAGGCAAGTGAATAGAACTAGAAAAAAATCATCCCAAGTGAGATAACCCAGACCCAGAAAGACAAACATGGGATGTGCTCACTTAGAGGAGGATTTTAGCCATCTAGTACAGGATAAGCATCCTATGAGGGACAGACCTAAAGAAGATAAGTAACATAGAGGATCCGAGGGCGGATGCATAAATCTCATTCAGAAGGGGTGATAGAATAGACATAGGAGTGACTAAAGAGAGGAAAGAAGGGAGGAGAGGGAGCACAGAGAGTTAAGAGGGTGGAGATCAGACCTAGGGATAGGAAGGGAGAGAGGACAGAAGGCCTGTAGACAAAAGAAAAAAAACTATGGACTGTGGTATCTCTGAGAAGCTGAAGACCTACATCAGGGTAGGGTCCTGGGAGGATATGAGGGTACTTGAGCAGAGCCTCTTAGTAGCAGAGGCCATGAAGAATGTAGCATATTTTCTTAACTAGTGATTGATATAGAAGGACCCAATCTTTGTGGGTGGTGCCATACCTGGGCTGATTGAGGTCCTGGGTTCTAAAAGAAAAAAAATGGCAAACCAGCTGTGAGAGCAAGCTGCTAAGCAGCCTTTCTCCATGTCCTCTGCACCAGCTTCCACATCCAGGTTCCTGCCCTGTTTGAGTTCACCCTGACCTCATTCAATGATTAATAACAATGTGGAATCGTAAGCCAAATAAACTTTTTCCTTCCCATCTTACTACCCCTAAACCAGATATTCAGCTAATCTGGCAAGCCTGTTTGCCCTGAGATCACTGCTCTTTGCCTCCTCCAGTGCCGAGATTACAGATAAGCCACTATGCATGCATGCTGGGTTCTGGGCATCACACTCAGAGCATATGCTTCATCCATTGAGCCACCTCCTCACTTTAAAAATTCTCAATAAAACCCATATTGATAGCAGCTATTTTAGAGTTCTGGAGAGTGTGAAATTCAGTCTAGAGCCTCGGGATCATATGATAAAGATATGTATGACAGAGATAAAAGGCATTCATAGATTGATAGGTCAGGACTTCACAAATTAAAGCTCCACAGTAAACCTTTTGAAAAGTGTATTTGGTAGTTAATACACTTGAGAAGCTTTGCATAACATATTTCTACTGTAGAAACTCACACAAATTTTGACATATCAAAGCAATACAGAATCTTCTAGACAGGGGATCTATTAACTTTTAGAATAAATATAGTTTAAAAGACCACTGGACTATAAACAAGACTGAGCCAGTTTGAAGTCGAGTATCTCCTCAGATTTTTTTCACAAGATTCAACAGTCTAATTAACTTCTCTATGTATTCCCTTACATAAACAATGCAATTATGTTTGCCTGAATATTATTCTTACGGTAAGTCAAATGAATTCCTGTATCAGTAAAAATATAACTGACACATTTTAAGCATTACAGAACATTTCATTTGTCATTTTTCTAAAATTTAGCTAACCGTGGGTGTTATTTCTTTACGTATGTACACCTATCAACAAAGACTGTGCAAAGACCTGTCCAATTTAACACGAGAAGAACAGCTCTGATAAAACCTGAAACACATCAGCCAGACCCACAGAAAGAATCGGTGGGTGAAACCAACACTCATCCTCAAATCTCTCTCTCCCACTCTGGTCCATGGTGACATTCTATTGAGTTGTGTTGAGTTGTTGAGACAGCAGCTCATGAGGCCTGGCCTGGCTTCCAAATCACTATGTAGACCAGAATGACTTTGAACTTTTGACCCGCCTGCCTTTGTTTCATGATGCCTGCATTCACTAGGTCTAGGGTTATAGGCATTAGCCAGGAGTATACTTTTTAAGTAGGTTGTCTCTAAGTGTAAATATTTTTTTTTTCTGCTTTATGTTCCTATTTGCTACAGGCTGTCAATTGGTCTCTTTGGATTTCATCTTCCATTTAATCATTAAACTGCATTTTTACAAATGGGAAATACCTTAAGTTATTCCAGATTCAAATGCTTTGATGAAGTTTATGGTTCTAATTATTCAGTATTTGGGAAAACACAGTCTTATGTATAACATTTGAGAAAGTTTTCAGGTCTTTATAGTTTAATGTACTTCAAAGGAACAGAAACCTCAGCAAGCAGTTGTGAAGACACTTTTAAATATTGGAAAGACTATTTTAAGATTTGTTTTTAATGGTCTTTAAAAATATTTTCTCAAAGTCTCTCTCTCTCTGCTTTCTTACTTTTTTGATATCATAACTGCTTCTTCTGTGCCTGAGAACTTGGCTTCAAAAATAAAAGCTGCATCTTTTAATGGAAACAACAACAACAACAAAAAAAAAATGTTGCCTTGGCAACCAGAACCACATAAAGTCCCCAGCACTTTCTTCAGGTTTCTACCTAAGTCAAAGAGAATGGAGAGCTGCGACCAGACTCTTTCATTTTAAAAACAATGCGTTGAAATTTTCTTTAGAATAAAGAAAATTCACATGGAAACCTAATGGTATAGCTAATAGGCCCGTGATACATGTTCATGAAAATAAAAGTAGATTTGTGAAAAGGTATCACATCTGGCCACATAGGCAACCCTGGGTAGACATCTGTTTCTTACATTGTGTTAATGGAAAGTGGGTATGGGGAATTCTGCATGTTAAACTATAAAAGAATGAGATCTGTGACCCTGGAAAAATCCTAAGCATCCCCTTTGCTTTCAGTTTTCAGATTTTCATACAGATATTAAGATTACATAATAAATTAATTTAATATAAATAAGTATTTTGAAACTTCTCTAAAGGGAGGGAAAATAAGTTAATGAAAACAACCATTTACCAATTCTTCAGGATTTTAACATTATTGTTTACGTTTGATGAAACTGATGATCCGAAATAGAACTGTCCTATGGGTTCCTCTTGTTCCTCAGTCAATCAAATGCCAGTAAGTAAAATCAATCCATCTGAGATTCAATTCTTTATGTAAATGGGATACATGTGTTTGTTGCCGTATCTAAAATAATACAACTCATTGTCACCCACCATGAAGAGTTTACATTTTTGGTAGGAAATGCAAAACACAAATATAAAGGCTATAATATGTTGAGAATTACAATAGTTTTCTACAGTTATCTGTGATGCTTCTCTCTTACATAACTGAAGTCTGGAGAATCAGAGCAGAGCCTCTGTGGTCTACCAGAATAGTATCATCTTTTCAATTCACTCATATAAATAACTCCTAATTAATTCATATTCCCTCACATTCTTTTTCTTTTTTACCGTCGGTTATTCTTATTTCACCAACTCAGAAGATGCTGGTTTACATCCGTGCTAGAAGCTCAGGAATTTTTATTTTTAAAAATGAGAAAGGTTTCTAATCTACCTAGCAAGACAGAAAGTAAAACACCAATCATCACGCATACAGATACTGCTTCATGTGTGGTGGCAATTCTCAGAAAAGGCTGGGAATACTTTCAATACACATACTGAACAACGTAAGCTTTTATCATTCTGTACCATAGAGGATGCTTTGTTTTCCTGCAGTGTGTGTGACTAACAGAGACCTGTGCCCACCTTCTTGAAAAAAAGAATTATAGAGTATTTCGCTAGCACCGGAAAAGCACGAAATTCAAAGTTCAAAGCATAATTTTTACTAGACGCCTATAACTTTCACACATCATAAAGCTGAAATAAATCACTAAATCATGCTAGCATCTATAAAGGAACATCTATGACTATATATATATGTATATATATATATATATATATATATATATATATATATATGATACAACAAGAGGACTCTTTCAAAGCAAGGACTATCTACAAGAATATTTGATTCTGGAAAGACTCCTCTGCAACAGTACTGCCTCAACCACTGAGATAACTGTATACTTTCATAACTATACTGGGAAAAAAATACCTGAACATAGCCACTTAGGAAAGAAAGGTCGATTTTAGCTAACGATGAGAGATTTAGGCCATCTTGGCATGGAACTCATGGCCAGAGGCGTATAAGACAGATGTTACAACAGAGTCTTTGATCAAAAAACAGGGAGAGAATGATGCCAGCATTTATGCCTTCTCCTTTGGGTCCTTTTTATTCAGTCCCATATCTAAGCCTTGGGATAGCGCTACTCATAATCAGAGTTAATCTTCCCGCATCAGCTAAAACACTCTGAAAACAGTCTCCTGGACACTTACAGAGGTGTCTCCTAGGTGATTCCAAATACTTTCAAGTTGAGAGTGACTGTTAACTACAGCCTCTGAGTGCAGGTCACTCCCTACTTTTTCCTACCCATTACAGCTCTGTGCAATGTCTAGCATTACAGAGTAAATCATTATTCTGACTGAATCCTTCCTTCTATGTAAGTGCATAAATAAGTGTTATGCATAAAATCCAGATTTTCTATCCTGTCTTCTTCAAACCTGCCAGAGACTGAACTGCTGTTGATTCTGTGTGGTATACAGCCTGGAGGTGGGAGACAGATAAAACTACTTCCCTTCCCTCAACAGTTGAGGAATGCATTTCTTCAGATGAAAGTTGGTTTTTCCTCCTCTGGTTCAAGATGTAAGAATTGTCTATGTTGCCTCTTGTTCAGGATGTTAATGAGTGTGGTAACTAGAGAATAAGGGTTGAAACAGGCTGGGGAAATGATCCACAACAGAATTTAAAAATGTGAGAACTAGAAGGCACTAAAGATATTGCAACACATTGTTTTAGCTCCATAAGTCTAAAGCCTTTAAACTCTGTTGTACCAACCAAGATCTGCTCCCCCCAAAAAAAGAGATTTCCAACACCTTCATCTATGTTTAGGAAATCACACCTAAGCCAAAGAAAATGTCTCACTTTTACTTCCTCCAGTTAATCACCTCCTGGTAATGTTCACCTAGTTCTTAGTTTACTCACCTTTAGGCTGCTGTAAAAACCACTGTGAACTGGGTAGGCAAAAGCAACAGAAATTTATTTTCTACCGGTTCTATTGACCAGGAGTTTAAAATCAAGGCATTGGAGGATCCATGTTTCCTCCCACAGCTCCAGAGAACTCACCACCACTTCCAGAGTCTGGTGGCATCAAGGGATGGTTGGCACACCTTCAATCGCAGCCTCCTTGATCACACTGTCTCCTTTTCTCCCTCAACACACTTTCTTTACTTCTTTTTTTGTCTCAAAACTACTTCACTGTCGCTTATAAAATAAATGTGATTGTATTTTAGGCTCACTCAACAAATTCACAAAAATCTCCAAAGTTTATCTCTAGAGTCTTTAATCACATTTTTGACAAATAGTGTGATAGTCGCTTTGAGACAGTTCTCATGTGTTCTGAGGACTAGGAAGTGGAAAACGTCTCTTTTCCCAGGGCGTTTTCAACTTTTCAATATACTTGAATAGAATACTGGAGGGAAAACAAACAAACAAACAAAAAAACACCCCAGTGTTTATAATGGTTGCCTCTGTCAGAGGACATCATAATGTCCACAGGCACAGTGACCTTTCATCTCACCATCCCACACAGTAAAGATAATTTGTGACTTTAAGAGCATAACATCAGACAGAACACTGAAAGGCATCTCCTGTCCACTGGCCCCAAGGAAGTCTAAATGAATCCTGAATATGATATCCACCATATCAGTTAAAGCTGCCTGAAAGAACCTTCATTATTGAGCACTCCTTCTCTGAACCTGCAGCCCAGAGATCCCTGCTATTCCCCCCATTTTTGAATATCACCCATCTTGACCTCCGCCTTAAACTCTTAAGACATAGAAAACATACCTTCTTTATGTATACCTTCTCTACCTTCTTCTTGTGATGTAGAAAACATACCTTCTTCTTTAGGTAGAAAACATACCTTCTTCTTCATAAACTCATAAGAGCCTTATGAGCATCTACATGTAATTGCTTCTTTACTAAGTATGAACTGAATCCAGGTTTATGGGACATTTGGAGGAGAGAATGGCTAGCATGGAAAAGGCATCGGAGGATTTTGGTCCTTCGACGCTATATGAAAGCGTCTTTCTTCTCTTTCAAAGACATACACAGAATCCGTGATGATTTTACCTGTTTGTGCTGCTCTGTTTTTTATTTCTTCTTTCTGGGTGAAACATATTGATTGCCAGCTACTCTCAAATCACAGTTGATGTTGTCTCTCTCTCTCGTATAAAACACAGACACACACACACACTCACACACATGCAACACACATATAAATGGCTACAGAATGTATTGATGTTTTTCTTTTAATATCCTGTGCGGTTTCTCTTGAGTTGTGTGGAAGAGTTTCTTGAATACTTGTATTGTTAACGGGTGTAACAAGCTGTAGACAGACAGCTCTCCTACTCCATACCTTTATAGACTGAATAGCTCTGACATGGCCTCTACTTTTATGTCCTTCTAAGTCTTCCAGCGTATTATTAGGCTCTATTGTTTAATTGTGTAGAGTTAATTCAGAGGGATTTAGTAAATAAAAAAAAGCAGTAGGAAACTGGAGTTATGATTGCTAAAATTCAGTTTTTATAAACTCTGAGAATCTTGGAACATAGAATCAGCCTTCAAGAATAATCTCAAGACTTTCCTGATTTGTAGATCATTAAAAAGGAAGCACTTCCTTTCGGTTTGGGTTCAGAAGGTAACAAAGGACCATCAGGCATCTTAATTTTTTTAGTTCAGTACAGCATTACAAGACTGCTTTATTGTCACAAGTATTTTGAAAGAAAACAGATAACTGTGATTCCCAACAGAAATTCTAATACAAGGACTAATGAAAATGCTGAAACCTCCTTTCACTCTGACATGTCATTTTTATTTCAGTGTAAAGCAGCAGTTCATTTAACAAGTGTTGGAGGAATGTGACGGAATGACCCTCTTAGTGAATGAGACCCATTTCCAGAAAGGTTTCCTCACCAGATACCCTTCTTAATATATGACTCTCCCATGTAGCTTTAACATGTCTCCCTAGGATCTCGAGAAATACCTTGGCAGTTCAAAGCACTGACTGCTTTTTCAGAGGACATGGGTGGGATTCCCAACACCTACATGTTAGATCATAACTGTCTGAAACTCCAGTTCAGGGGAACCATTGCCCTCTTCTGTCTCCGAAAGCACCAGACAAGCATACATTATACGTGTGTGTGTGTGTGTGTGTGTGTGTGTGTGTGTGTGTGTGCAGGCAAAAATTCCATAAACTTAAAATAAATTTAAAAAATTAATACCTTCCTTCTGTGTATCTAATCTACCTGATGAGACAAAGCGAGAATAGGGAAGTGAGCATGGGATCAGAGAGTGGGAGACATAAGGAGAAGGCAAGAAATTCAAGTGCAGACTGAGGACTGAGTTGAAGTTTAATTCATTATCCAGAAGCAAAACTACGTAATCTTACAGTTAAACATAAGAAATGTCTGTTCCAAAGATGACAAAGTGGTGTCTTCAGTTTCTCCTAAAAAGACTAAATATTATACCTGTGTGCCTTCACGTCCAGATGCCAAACTAGTTGTTACTGGTTCAAGGACTTCAAAAGTATTGTACTGCTAAGAAAGTATCTCCTAGACATTTCTACAACCTTTGTTGCCTTTGCTTCTTTCTTTCTTTCTTTCTTTCTTTCTTTCTTTCTTTCTTTCTTTCTTTCTTTCTTTCTTTCTTTCTTTCTTTCTTTCTTCTTCTTCTTCTTCTTCTTCTTCTTCTTCTTCTTCTTTGACTGTGAACTTTTTAACTCACTTGTTTCTAGACAAACACAAATCACTCTCCTCACCTTATTTTGATGAGGGAGCTCATCTTGTAACATTTTCTTTAGAAGGCTGCCTTAACTGCCCTCAAGCTAGCAAAAGGCTATTCCGGTTTGGCTGTTCAAACCTATCACCTTGAAAGGCAAAGATTGGAAAACCTCACTGTGGCTAATTTTCAGGCGTTATTTTCCATTCCTCTTTTAGGGCAAGTTTAAAGATCCTTTTATTATACTGACCTTTGCTAAACAGATTGTCAGCAATATGGCTAAATATTTTAATAGTGGTGGGTCTAGAATAGCACATTTCCTTTGAACAGTAGCTGCTTTGGGAAGCCTGGAGCTGTTTCAAATTCCTCTGACTATGGCAAAAGTGGAAGCTTAAGAGTGAACAGACCAAAATTATAGCCAGAGCCTGCAAGGAGACCCGTTTCTTCTACCTTAAAAACAGGATTCCAGCAAACACATGAATGTTTTTTTCATGACACCACAATAGAATTTCCATGGGATCAACCCACTAAATTCTAATCTGCGGTGACATTTTCACCAAGCATTTGACAGTGTGCCGTCTGCTTAATAGTTAGAGCTGGAAACATGAAATGCACCTTGTTAAAAAATATTATTAGAGCCAAGGCAATGACAGATCATGATACATCTTAAGGTGTTGAGGTAAGCAAGAATAAAATGTTTCATCTTAAAACAATACTTGACTTGGAGATAGATTAATTATAAAATAAAGTTGGAATTGGCTCTAATTTCAACTAATAGTTTGTGAAACAGTTTGATACAACATTAACCTGTTCAAGTTTTCTCCACTAGATTTTTTTTTTTTTTGCAATCTCATTTTGATGAGATTTGGAAGATGGAATGCAAACATCTTAAAAGGAAATATATTACTTTCCCATATTATATTTGAAACCATAATTTTGAAAACTACTAGACACCCAGGCAACAATAAATATATGCATTGGCCTTGCAGGTAGATTTAAAAATATCTATCAGCAAACAAATATTCTTGTGGCTTAAAATAAAACTGAGGATTTTACAGAGAGTATTGATGGCTAAGAAATATTGAAAGTCATTAGAGAAACTTGAACTCATCTTTGTGGTCTTCTGATAATTGTACACATATTTTTACATGCCTTACCAGTCCTCATCATTCACAGACTTGCCCTATTTCTTATTGCTGCTATGATGTAGAAAAAGGCTATTTAAATTTACATGAAGGCTAAGAACACAGAGGCCATTATAATATAAGCTATTATAGCAATCACATTTTAGTACATCAAATAGAACTGTTAGCCTTGATACAGTGCCTTTAGCTAACAGATAACACAGTCATATGCAGTTCTTGGACCTAACAGATTATTTATCCAATTTCATAATATATTAAGATAATTCTTTTTTTCAGAAAAAAAACATTAAATACATTTTAAAAGACATTTTGCTGATTAATCTCCTAAATGCCATTAGCTTTTAAAAATAAATGAAACTAAAATTGTTATGAACAAGAAGAAAATATGCTCTAAATTTACAGTGCAGTATTATTAATATAAGAAACATTTTTACGTTTATAAATTAAATTTTTCTACATTTCCAACAACAATCTAGCCCACTAGTAAAGATCTTCTTTTCACATGGAGAGCTCAGAGCGTGGGTCTTGGTCATGAGGAAATCTCATGGCATTGCAAACACATAAGTTTGGATAAATGCAGCACCACTAGCAAGGGCATCACCACACATAGGTACCTATGCTTTGTACGGCAATTGGCTGCTCTTTTTGCTAAAAGGTTATGTGACATGATCTATGGACATGAATTTTCACGGCTATCCATCCCTGATTACACAAGTCTATTCAAAGACTTGAAATGGATCTTCACATATTCCAAATGACCCAGGGTATTTAGCGAAGAAGACATTGCAATATTAACTCCCCTTTCTTTCTTTCGGCAGTTTTGCCTTTGTGTTTTGTTGGTTCATGGGCAAGGAGGGATGGGCATTTGGTTGATGAATGAATTCACATTGGTTAGCAGGTCAGCAAAGGACATGTATGGCAAAGTTCCAAATGCCACATACCACGTACTTTCTCAAAATATCTCGTTCTACTTCCAGTCTCAGTTTTATTAAAAACAAAAAAGTCAAATAGAGGCATGGTACCAATGAGCCCAGATTACATATATTTGAGAAGATAACAGTTTATTTTATGTTATGGTGGATAATGGCAGTGTGCTTCTAGCTTTGAATTCATGGGTTGACATACTTGGTCAACTTTCCAAGGTTTAAAAACATCTGTCAAAATTAGTAATATATATGCTTTAGAGGCATATGTCAGAAGAGTTTAATTCCGACATTCAGGAGGCTGAGACAAGAGGAATGTGAGTGTGAGGACACTTTAATTACATAGTGAATTCTTGTCTCAAAATGCCTAAAATCAAAAGCAGCATGGGCTGGGTGTGGGAAAACCCTCAAAAGTCAGCAATGGCTTTTATAAGTTATATCAAACTTTTTAAAGAGATTAAATTAATTCAAGGATTTTAAATTTGGATTAAACATTTAGCTTTATTTTTTGATTTCCTTGTTTTTAATTGCTGAGTAGTACTCCATTGTGTAAATATACCACAATTTCTGTATCCAATCCTCTATTGAGGGACATCTGGGTTGTTTCCAAATTCAGGCTATTACTAATAGAGCTGTTACAAACATGGTTGAGCAAATATCCTTATTGAATGGTGGGGCATCTTTTGGGTGTATGCCTAGGAGTGGTATAGCTGGATCTTGAGGTAGCATTATTCCCAATTTTCTGAGGAAGCACCAGATTGATTTCCAAAGTGGTTGTGCAAGTTTACACTCCCACCAGCAATAAAGGAGGATTCCCCTTTCTCCACATCCTCTTTGGCATGTGTTGTCACTTGAGTTTTTGATCTTAGCTATTCTGATGGGTGTAAGGTGAAATCTCAGGGTCATTTGGATTTCATTTCCCTGGTGACTAAGGACACTGAGCATTTCTTTAAGTGTTTCTCTGCCATTTGATATTCCTCTATTGAGAATTCTCTCTTTAACACTCTACCACATTTTTTGTACCACATTTTTTAGTTGGATTACTTGATTTGTTGCTGTTTAACTTCTTGAGTTCTTTAAATATTCTGGATATTAGCCCTCTGTCAGATATAGGGTTGGTGAATATCCTTTCCAAGTCTGTAGGCTGTCATTTTGTTCTGTTGACAGTGTCCTTTGATTTGCAGAAGCTTTTCAGTTTCATGAGGTCCCATTTATTGATTGTTGATCTTAGAGCCTGTGCTGTTGGTGCTTTGTTCAGGAAGTTGTCTCATGTGCCAATGAGTTCAAGGCACTTCCTCAATTTTTCTTCTAACCAATTTAGTGTGTCTGAATTTATGTTGAGGCAAATGGTGGAAACTAGAAAAGATCATCATGAATGAGGATACCCAGAAGCAGAAAGACAGAAATGATATATAATCACTTATAAGTATATGTTAGCTATATAATATAGGATAAACATACTAAAACCTATAGCCCTAAATAAGCTAAACAAGTAGGACCCTAGGGAAGATGCTTAATCCACATTCAGAAGGGCAAACAGAATAGATATCGGAAGTAGGAGAAGACAAGGAAGAGGGCAGGAGCTTTTCACAGAGGACATCTGAAAGACTCTACCCACTAGTGTAGCAAAGGAGATACTGAGACTCGGGGCTAAACTTTGGGCAGAGTGCTGAATCCTTATGGATGAAGAGGGAGATAGAAAGAACTGGAGGGGACAGGAACTCCACAAGTAGAAAAACAGAGCCAAAATACCTGGGCCCAGGGGTGCCTGCAGAGACTGATACTTCAACCAAGGACCATGCATGGAGAGGACCTAGACCCCTTGTTCAAAGAAAGTCCTTTGGCTGCTCAGTTTCCAAGTGGGTTCACTAGTAAGGGCTATTATAAAATCAGTTACAGGCTCTCCGATCATCTGCACCTGAGGGGGAGCAGCCTAGCCAGTGCACAGAGGAAGATGATGCAGCCAGTCCCGATGAGACCTGATAAGCTAGGGTCAGATAGAAGGAGAGGAGGTCCTCCCCTAACAGGGGACTGGGGAAAGGACATAGAGGGAGGATGTGTAGGACTGGGAAGATATAAGGAAGGGGCTGCAGTGGAGATGCAAAGTGAATCAATTGTAACATATATATATATGTAAATTTATATATATATACATATATAAAAAGAAGAAATAATTTAGCTTTATGAACAAAATGTGTAACGACAATGTAATCAAAGTGAGAAATTGGGCCCAAGGCTGGCAGTGTTCTAGAAACAGTGCTGATCACAGGCTGGACTTCACAGCGGCAACCAAAAGCTCACACTCCTCTGTCTTCTTGCTCTTGCTGCTGGTACCGCAAAAGAAAAAAAAATCCACTTTCCTCAATTCTCAGCTCACTTTGTTATCCAGGTTCCATCGGTACTCAAACTCAATTCTTCCATCCCAGTTTAGATGATTCATTCTACACCAACCCAAACTGTGCTGTTGAAGCAAATTGCTTGACCCTTTTTAAGATTCTGGTTCATGTTTTTTTTTTTTTTTTCATTTTAACAGTTTTCCAGTGGAGATCATACTGCTGGCCCGAGTACTGTATTTTGTACACTACTGTCTTTCATACAACTTAGCTCTCCTGGTTTAGTCTAAGTAGCCCTGATTTTAAACAGTCTCCTCAAACTACCTCTCAACAGTATTGTTTCTTTTACATTGTAAAACATTAGAGTATTTGAGGTTGCTGAAGTATGGAAACATCAATACTTGAATGACATTACCTTCTTCCTCATTATCCTCCACTAGCAAAGTGAAGCCAGTCTCATTTAGCTTATCAAGTACATGAGATCTGAATTAGAAAATTTACCCTACAGTGTACATGTAAACTACAGTGTACTTAGAGGTTTACGAAATAAATTAAACACATTTACTTGTTAAGAAACAGCTTGCTAAATTAAGTGAATGATTCCTTCCATCATAAGAACATCCATCAAGTACACTATTAGGACTAGGACATCATCTTCAGATACAGCTGATCTCTTGATCCTTTCAGTTTTGTCTAGAAAAGCTCTTTACGGGGAAGAATAAAGAACACCTTCCACTTACTCCTGATACTGATAACTCAAGGAGAACCAATTTCAGCCCTTCCTCCAGGGATAATAACAACTGTTGAATGAGGCTGCACTCCTCAGACTATCCACGGGGTGAGAGGAGAAGTGGAGAGGGCGCTCTTTCTCTATCCCTTTGGTACTTTCTGAATCATTCAGGGAAACTGAATTAGTTTTGCTTTCCAAGTGAGAGAAGGCCTACTTTATGCCCCCCCCCCAAATCCAGAAGGTGAAACTTTAAAATATAAATATGTTCACAATAAAGGTGTCTTATTAAAGTGCATAAACCCAAATGATGAGTTGATGTGACAGATAGATATAAAGAGATAAATGATAGAAGATACACAGATAAACAGATACATAGATGATAGATGGATAGATAGATACATACATACATACATACATATATACAAACACACATAGATGAAACATAGATATATAGAGGATGGATAGATAGATGACACATAGCTATACAAATGATAGGTACATAGATAGATATATAACTACATAGATACATACATAGATGATACATAGATATAGATAATTAATAGATGTGTGATAATTATAGATGACAGATAGATAGATAGATAGATAGATAGATAGATAGATAGATAGATAGATAAATAGATGAAATATACATTCTATCAGAAAATTAGAGATGTTGTTTAAGCTCACTGAAAGCAGACTGGGAGCAAAGAAGCCGTCCTCTGTCTCCTCTAAAACAATCGGTTTCTGTTCTGAGTCAGGACATCCCCTGGCTCTGTCATGAGGAGAGGGAAAAATCAGGAAGCAGGTAAGTGTACTAAAAACATAATATTCTTGAAAAGACATAGTGATATCACACTGAAGACGCTATTTTTTCTCCCACTGTATAACAATATAAAGGAAAGTAAAAAGCTCATCCATTGAGGTAAAACTCAATCAAGAACTCCAGCTGACTCCTTTAACTTCTAGACTCAATTTCTGCTGGATGTTGTAAGCCTTCAAATTTACTGATGTTACTTTTGTCTGCTCTTTCAATCAGACTACTCTGGCTGTGTCTGCGGGATGTTGCAAACTCCTGATTTGATGATGCCTTGCTAGTTTTTTACTGATTCTGTCTATCTGTTATTTGCTGTTTGTTTCTCTCCTTTCGCTTGTTATGCACTTAATATACCCATGTAAAATTGAAATCATGGCTATCATAGAAATAGACAGTATCTTGGCTGTATATATCCTGTTCGTTGGTAGGTTAGGTGGGAATAGGTGGAGTAACGAATTTCAGAAAGAATTTTAAATGAAAACAAAAAATAGATTATTTATCACACTTCAGGAACTGAGTAGTATCATTGTTTTCACTATATATATTTTTACATGAAATACATATTTAAAAATAATAGAGCTGTGATTTTAGCTCAGTAGAGTTTTCCTGGGCATACAGGAAGTCCTGAGTTTCACCTACATGTAGTACCAGTCCCTAGAAAGTAGGCTAGAGAATCAGAAATTCAAGATCATCCTTGGCTACGTAGTGAGTTTGTGGTCAGCTTAGGATATATGAGACCCTGTCTTTAAAAAAAAAATATTGACAAAATCCCTTTTTCCCCCAGAGAAAGCCACACAGTAAAATTTCTCTATTTCCTGCTTAATTTTTTTTCCACATTGCTAGAATTGGGCTCCCTTTCAAGTAAGGTAAGTAAATACTCTACCAGTGAGCTGCATCCTTATATCCTGTTTTTGTGGGGTAGGGTCTCTCTTCTACAGGCTGGTCTTGAACATACATCACAAGTTGAATTATAACTATGACCCATCTGCACCACTTTCCCCAGTGCTCAGATTAGAGGTGAATTTGATCCCATTGATATCTTCTCACATTAAACCACCAAAAGAATCCATATGAAATTTAAAAATAATAAAATTCCTTTTCTGACATTTCCTTCTTTAGAAACTCTCTAGTTTGAACCATATTCAAAATATGTTTGTCTGATAGGGTTTCATAATTTAGGTATTTGCATTCCATAAGCATTTTATTTTTATAGTACCAAGTTGACCTATAGGGAAAGAGTGAGAAGCATTATAGGTAACCAAACTACGAGCCTGCTTGGGCATTTAGTAGTGCTAACTGAATTAGTTCATTTCTCAGCATTAAAAAATTTATATATTGATTAAAAACTAAGATCCATTTAAAGACCACACATGGAGATAACCTAGAACCCCTGCACAGATGTAGCAGATGGTAGCTCAGTATCCAAGTGGTTTCCTGAGTAAGGGGAACAGGGACTGTCTCTGACATGAACCCAGTGACTGGCTTTTTAATCACCGCCCCCTGAGGGGGGAAGCAGCCTTACCAGGCCACAGAGGAAGACAATGAAGCCCAGTCTTGATGAGACCTGATAGGTTAGGATCAGATGGAAGGGGAGGAGGACCTCTTCCATCAGTGGACTTGAAGAGGGGTATGGGAGGACATGAGGGAGGGAGGGAGGGTTGGACTGGGAGCAAATGAGGAAGATGGCTACAGATGGGATAGAAAGTGAATAAACTGTAATTAATATAAAAATAAAAGTTAAAATAAGAAAAACTAAGATACAAAGAAATTAGAAGGTAAGGGTGAAGGCTTCATGCAAGTACTAGCTCAGTCTCTCTATGATGAGTGAGCTGTGTGAATATTTGGTGTCTGAAAGTACTCTATAGGCTACTGAAAAAGAAAATTGGTGGCAATGAAGCCACAAAATCTTCCACCTACAACCTGTCCTGCCCGAAAGATGTGCTGGATAATAAAAGCACAGAACTTGTAAGAGTGGCCAATCAACATCTGTTTTTTTTTATTTTTATTAATTATTTTATGCCTTACCCAGCCATCTTCAGAAAAGCTTCCCTCAGCAGCAGATAGCAGCAGAGCCCAGAGCCAGACATTATTTGGAGAATATAAATTGGAGTCCCTCTCCTCAGAGCTCCAGGAACCCTGAGTAAGAGGTGAAGGAGTTAGAGGGGATGGAGAACACCAGGAGAACATGGCCCCACTGAATCAGCTAAGCAGGGCTCACATGGGCTCACACAGACTGAAGCAGTAGGCAAGGGGCCTTCATGGGTTTGCACCAGGCCCTCTGTGTGTAAGTTATGGTTGTGAGCTTGGCATTTTGTGAGACTCCCAACAGTGGGAGAGTGAATGTCTCTAACTCTTTCGACTGCTCTTGAGACTTTTTTGACTTTTTTCCTCATATCGTTTTGCCTTGCCCAGTATCCATAGAAGAGCTTTTGCCCTGTCCTATTTGTCTCTTATCTCTTGGAGGCCTGCTCTTTCTGAAGAGGAAACAGAAAGGGGGAGTGTATCTGGGGAAGGGAAGAGCTGGAAGGAGTAAACGGAGGAGAAACTATAATCAGGATGTACTGTATGTGGAAAAAAAATTATTTTAAATTAAAAAGAAAGGAAAAAAAGAGAAAGACCAACGTTCAAATAAGTATGTTCATAAAATTTCTAAAATTTCATAGTAATCACTTTACTATGATTAATTACCCCTATACTTAATACTTATGTATCCCTGATTCTTATATGAAGTAGATTATGTAAACTATTTCTAATATATATCAAATTGTATTATATTTAGACTTAAGTACAAAGAATTTGGGTATCTGCAACATTTTAAACAATACTAATGTCTAATTAGAGCTGAATTTTAATAATTTAAAAACAGCTGCAAAATTTCTGGTGATTTTAAATCTAAAACTGTTATCTGTGCCCCCAAAATGCACATAACATGAAATTTGTCAGTTGCCTAAGGACACTATTAAGGAAAAGCTGTGCTTCACAGTTATGAGTATGATTTATTCTCAGCTCCACACAATTATCCATGAACTGGAATGGAGAATTAAGGGGATACTGAATTTATAAGAAAGATCATGTGAACAGTTCCTTGGTTTTATCCTCAACTCTCTGCCTTACTGGAGTAGGTTCTTATTTTAGAGAATTAAATTGATAGGTTTGTCATCTCAAACTGATCAAATGCATTTAGAATACAAGAAATATATGTTCAGATTTTTCAGCAAGCATTTTCTTTCTAAGAAGTCACAGGCCTAACACCCATTTTCCTTGTTCTTAAAAACACTGTTAGGGAAATATATGATGTACTTTTTAAGGAGGTATGAAGTTTAAGTGATTCTAACCTAACTTATTTTCCATGTACTCAAAATCACAAAGAGCACTACTTGGAGAAGGATCAATATTACCTTTGTGCATTTGTACTTGATATTTTGGAAAGATGAGGCACTGTTATCATTATAAATATTGCCAGTTAGTTCTCTGTGTGTGTGTCTCTCTTTCTCTCTGCATGAGTTTGTGGCTCATATGTAAGCTCTCAGGTTCTTCTCCAATGCCATGCCTGCCTGCTTGCTGCCATGTTCCTCACCATAATGGTCATAGACTCTAACACTCTGAAAGCATAATCCCCTAAATGAATTTTTTAATAAGTAGCCTCAGTCATCATAGATGGAGAAAACAAGATATTCAATGACAAAAACAAATTTAAATAATACCTACCCACAAATCCAGCACAGTAGAAGATGCTAGAAGAAAAAAAAAATACAGCCCAAGAAAAGTAACTACTTTCAGGAAAACACAGGAAATAAATAACCTCACTACAGCAAAACTAAAAGGAGCCAAGCACACCCCACAATATACAAGTGATTAATACACAGAAAAGAAAAGATAATGTATTCTTTTGGATGAGAGAAGATTGGTTGTTCTATAATAAAAAATAGCCTATTCAATGATGTAGCTGTGATATATAATGTTTTAGTTCACTTTTAAGTTTTAGGACTTATTGAGATGATTATGATTAGAGCCATTGATGTTTTTCATAATCCATAAATATTGATAACACTCTCAAAAATATGTTCTGAATGTTCCCAGGTTTATGTGCACATTGTATGACTGGCATTCTAATTTAAATAAATTTAAAACCATATATATTTGAAAAAAAATCAAAGGATCTAACAGCCACTGGTCATTAACTTCTCTCAACATCAATGGACTAAATTCTCCAATAAAAAGACACAGACTAACAGAATGGATACGTAAACAAGACCCCACAATCTGTTGCATACAAGAAACACATCTAAGTCACAAAGATAGACATTACCTGAGAGTAAAGCCTCTGGAACATGGTTATCCAAGCAAGTGGACCCAAGAAGCGAGCAGAAGTGGCCCTTCTAATATCTAATAAACTAGACTTTCAACCAAAATTAATCAAAAGAGATGGGGAAGGACACTTCATACTCATCAAAGAAAAATTCCACCAAGAAGACATCATAATCCTGAACATCTATGCCCCAAATACAAAAGCACCCACAACTGTTAAAGAAACATTTGTAAAAGTTAACTTGGAAAGGGGCAGGGAGGAGACCAGGGAGGGAGTGTGGGGTTGGGGAGGGAATGAGGGAGCAGGATAAAGCTGGGACACAGAGTTAACAAAATGTAACTAAAAAGAAAAATAAAATTAAAAAAAGAAAAAAGAAAAAAAAGTTAAACCGCACGCACATAGATCCCCACACACTAATAGTGGGAGACTTCAACACCCACTCTCAACAAAGGACAGGTCAACAAAACATAAATTAAACAAAGAAACAGTGACTCTAACAGAGGTCATGAATCAAATGGACCTCACAGACATTTACAGAACCTTACACCCAAACACAAAAGAATTTATCTTCTCAGCACCTCATGGAACCTTCTCCAAAACACACCATATTGTAGGTCACAAAGCCTCAACAGATATAAGAAAATTTAAATAAGCCCTTTTAAATTGCTTCTGATAAGATATTTAATCACAATAATGAGAGGAAAATGAATACAGCAGCCTGCTGCCATTCTTCCAATTCTTATTTCTTTAAAAATCTCATCAGATTCTTTAGGTGCGCGGATTTTAGTAGGTTTATCCTATATTATATGTCTACATGAGTGAGTATATACCTTGTGCATCTTTCTGCTTCTGGGATAGCTCACTCAGGTTGATCTTTTCCAGTTCCCACCATTTACCTGCTAATTTCATGATTTCCTTGTTTTTTATTGCTGAGTAATATTCCATTGTGTAGATATACCACAATTCGTGCATCTATTCCTCCACTGAGGGGCATCTGGGCTGTTTCCAGCTTCCAGCTGTTACAAATAAGGCTGCTACAAACATGGTTGAGTAAATGTCCTTATTGTATACTTGATCCTCTTTTGGGTATATGCCTAGGAGTAGTGGTATGGCTGGATCTTGAAGAAGTGCTATTCCTGGTTGTCTAAGGAAGCTCCAGATTGCTTTCCAGAGTAGTTGTACAAGTTTACATTCCCAAAATCTGCACACCTAAAGAAACTAATCAAGATGAAGGACTCTTGCTAAAATGCTCAATCCCTATCCAGAAAGGCAAAGAGGATGGACATCAGAAGAAGGAGAAAAGAGGGAACAAGTCAGGAGCCTGACACAGAGGACCTCTGAAAGACTCTGTCCGGCAGACTATCAATGCAGATGCTAAGACTTATGGGCAACCTTTGGGCAGAGTGCATGGAATCTTAGGAAAGAAGTGGGAAACAGTAATATCTGGAGAGGACAGGAACTCCACAAGGAGAGCAACAGAACCAAATAATCTGAACACAAGTGTCTTTCCTGAGACTGATACTCCAACCAAAGACTATGCATGGAGATAACCTAAGACCCCTGCACAGATGTTGCCCATGGCAGTTCAGTATCTAAGTGGGTTCCATTGTAATAGGAACAGCTACTGTCTCTGACATGAACTGATTGACCTGCTCTTTAATTACCTCCCCCTGAGGGGGAAGCAGCATTACCAGGCCACAGAAGAAGACAATGCAGCCACTCCTGATGAGACCTAATTGACTAGGATCATAAGGAAGGAAAAGAAGACCTCCCCTATTTGTGGACTTGGGGAGGGGCATGCATGCAGAGGGTGGAGGAAGGGAGAAATTGGGATGGGAGGAGAGAGGGAACCATAGGGGGGGATACAAAGTGAATAAAGTGTAATTAATAAAGAATTTAATTAATAAAAAAATGAAAAAAGAAAAAATATATGAGGCATCAGTTCTGACCTGAGGAGCATGATTCAAATATATTAGGAAAGTGTTTATTTAAAAAAAAAATCTCATCAGAAGTTTTCAATATACATCTTTTAGAGAAAACTTTTTAGTTTACCTTTCTGTATATGATATAAGTCATGATGGTTTTTGGATTGACTTTTGTCTATTTATCTCCTAGGTTGATATCAACTACCAAAGCAAGAAAATAGAGAAGAATGACCTGCTTCATCTCTGTAGATTATTGCACTTCTACTCCTCTGGGCTTTCAGAAAACTGTACTTAAAGTAATAATTAAAAATCAAATGAAACAAATAGTAACATTAGTCCAGAAATTATTGAGACTCTTCTGAGTCAGTAAACCAGCTGAGTTAGCTGGTTGGGCTGAAGATACAGGGCACCAGTTCTTTCATGGCAAGTACATACAATTTTTCTCCTGACTGAAAGGACAACAGTTTTATAAGGTAAGAAGAGTTTAGGAGCATAAACACCCACTTGAGGTTTCAAGTTCAAAATCACTACCATATATCAATTTTATGTAAAGAGGGCAAACAAATATCTATAACATTTCATAACACTCACTGCGTTTTTAAAACAATCTAAGAAAAAAAATGTTCTTTTTGTGTCATCTGTCAGATAGATTCTTTTGTTTATCTATTTGACATTGCTTAAATATAATCATACTGTTTAAATATGATCATGGGAAGGCCAGCAGACAAAAAAACATCTCTTACTATGAGCAAGATGGAAAGGAGGAACCAAGTGCACCTCCTGCTTCTGAACTTCTTCATCTGGAAGGTTCTATGCTCATCACTGAAACTATGTGGTCTGCTCATATGGAATCGCACTTAAAAAAGAATAGAGTAGCTAAAGTGCACCATAAAACTAGTACTCTATAAAGCTAGGTTTCTATAAATCTATATTTGTTTTACATACCAGATGCGTCTGAGTAAACAGAGCTTCTGTGTTCCCTGTTCTTCATTCAGCTTCAGATAAGCCTATTTGCTGAGAGTTATTATGGCTCACTGTCTTTAAAAGTATACAACACAGAATTTCCTGACACAATTACCTCTAATGCTCAAGAACGGGTGCTCACTCTGCTCTTTTCTCGACAGTTCTTCTTAACAGTGGAAGCAGGGGTGTTTTCACAAGGAATGGTACAGTTTTTAGGGTGTATACAAACTATTTTTTTTCAAAATACCATTGCTACAGTAGTATTACTAGAAGGGAAAAATGTTAAAACAGGTGAAATAGAGAAGAAAAATGAGATATTGATGGTCTGACATTGATATTCAGCCCTCTGTTAAGTACTCCATGGAAACATCTTTGTCTAGGATTTTGCATTTAAACCAATCCAATGCTTGGGTTGCCCAGTAAATGAAAAGGCAACAAAAGATTTACAAACTTTTTTTCAACATGGCAAATCATAATTTCTTACTCACCATCCATAAGATGGTGAGTGTAGTGGAATTGGGCCATCTGTCAACCTGAATTAAGAAAAAATATACATTTTTAGAATCTGATTTTATGACTGTGGGCTAATTGAAGTTGCTTATTTATGGGGAAATATTCCACACGATCCAAACAACAAATAAATCAAAAGAATATTTTATATTGCCTCCATTTGTATTTATCACTGAACTCACTTGAGCAAGATTAGTGTCGTTATGTTTTCTTTAGCTAAAGTGGGTTAGTTTCCTTGGCTATAACAAATATGTATCTGAACATCATTTATAAATTTTAGCTACCAATTGTAAATTCATCTATGAGGATGAGAAATAAATTTAAAGAAAAATGAATATAACAAAGTATTTTCAACATGTGGAAATATGTTGCTTGTTATGGTAATAAATAGAATTGTAAGAAAAGTAAATTAAAATTTTGCAAATTATTATATCTGACTTAAGCCACTGATATTTTCTCTGGAAGTTTACCTTTCTCTTAACAGAAATGATTTCAAGCATCTTAATTAACTTACTTTTCAATATCTCATTGTCTACCTCAATGTCTATCTCAAACATCACAATGCTGGAGGGTAAATTTTATTTATAAATGTAAAATTGTATCTATGACTTTAAAATACTTACCAATAGATTTGTTTTTATGATAATTTAGACTTGATTATTTCACACAAATCTTGAGACAGGACTCAACTGAAGGTATTACTTAAATCACATGTGTGACTCCCAGGTTTATTAATGTGACCTATGACATTTTGAAATATCTGTTAGTTGCTCTGCTAAAAACATTTACATCATTAGCATTATATAATACTCATGTAACTGCCACCAAGCTTCTCTGCCACAATGGACTGTCTACCAAAATAAGCACTTACTTCCTTGCACTGATTTTCTCATTTTGTCAGAGCAGAGAGATAAATAACTAATACACAGTCAACTAACTGAAATACCTGTTTCCCTAAGTTTTGATGTTAAATTTAAAAAAAAGTACATATTTTAAAATACATACCTCTATTGTTTGATTTGTTTTGCATTTTATTACATTACTTTTTACTTTTCATTAGTCTTTCCTCTGCGTCTGCAAAGGAATTTTAAAGTAACTCTTATTATACCAAGCAAATAACACATTGGGAGGGTGAATTTTTACTTGACAGAACTCTCTTGGACTTTCACATTACATGGTTTCTATCTAATCTAGCTTCTCAGGCTATGCTGAGTGTAATCTTAAGCTTCTTTTTCATAAAGCCTGTGAAATCACTCTATTTGTTTTGCTATCCTATATATCTTGTTGATCATTACCTTTTTCAGTAGAGGAAATGTGCTATGGGCTTTCATATAAAGGATTCACTTCAGCTACTCTAGGTCAGGATCTAGATAGTTATATCTTCAGTTCAATCCTTAACGAGGGTAAGTTGCATACAGGAAGTACCTGTTGAATATTATCTTTTATCAGATATTTTAGTTTTTAAAAATCAATTCTTTGATAAGTTCATACAATGTATTTTTCATTACATTCACCACCCTAACTATCCTCCCAGATCCATCTTTCTTCCCACTCACCAGGTCTTAATACTCTGTGTATATGTGTGTGCATATGTGATTACGTCTCAAAATAGAAAAAAAAATTAGGGAAAGAGAATTCATTTCACTTCACGGAGTCCAGTTTGTGTTGGTCAATTACTTCTGTGCAAGGGGGTTGCCCTGGAGTGTGGTGGGTATACAGGGTGTGGTGTTTGAATAAGAATCACATCCATAGGCACATATGGTTGAATGGTTTGTCCCCAGTTGGTGGAACTGTTTGGAAAAGATTAGGAGGTGTTGTCTTGTTGGAGGAGACGTGCCACTAGAACGGTCTTTGAGGTTACAAAAGCCAAGTGAGGTCCAGAATATCTTTCTCTCTGTCTCTGTTTCTCTCTGTCTCTCTCTGTGTCTGACTGGCTGGCTCTCTCTGTCTCTCGCTGTTTCTCTGTGTGTGTGTGTGTGTCTGTCTGTCTGTCTCACTCTGTTTCTCGGTCTGTCTGTATGTCTTTCTCTCTGTCTCTGTCACTCTCTTTTAAGAAATAGAATGCAAATCTCTCAATTACTGGTTCAGTATCATGTCTGTCTGATATCTGCCATGATGATCATGGGCCCTTTGAGACTATAGGCAACCCTCCAATTAAACGCTTTCTTTTCAAAGTATTGCCTAGATTCTGTTGTCTCTTCACCCCAATAGAGTAGTACCTAAGACACCGGTGTCACTCCATCAAAAAAAAATGACTTTTGTTCTCCTCAAAAATGTAACTCTAATATCTTACATTTATTATGATATGGTATTTCTTCCCAACATGGTAAGCATTTGTAAAATATTTTATGTTTGGCAACACAGCTTCCAGGGCAATGAAATTTTTAATCTTATATTTTGAACATTATTCCTTCATCTGCGGCAATATTTTTGTAATTTTTATATCTTAGATATTGGAACTCAAAGGGAAATTCTATCTTTTCCACTTTTAGTCATTATTTGCTTTTAAATTTTTTATATCTCCTTGATGCTACCATAAATCTTTTCACTACTACAAATTTGTACTTGAGTTATTTTGCAGCTTCTCTGTTTTTTAATTCATCTTTTACCTCATTTATTTACCTTGATACTCTGTAGAAGAGTAGTTGTGTTTATTTGTTTACTTATTTGAGAAAAAATATGAAGTACTTGAGGAGGAAAGAGGATAATTGGAGGGAGTCGATTCCCTCTTTCCACCGTCTGAGCCCTGGGAATCTACGGCTCACCAGGCTCAGCAGTCTCTCTGAGAGTTCTTGCAGGATAAAACTGCTTGAGTGACTGGTGATCATCTGCTTTCTCATAACTCAGAATGAGGCACAAAAGCCAGTCACAAAAGCTGCAGTGGAATTCAGTATTCTTTTGCACGAACTTGGTTTACATAAAGATGGCACAGCCTAGTGGCCATGCCCCGAGTCCCTATTGTCAGCCTTTCTTGGTAAGTTTCTTAACCCAGGTGGCAGCCTACCACCTCATCTTAGGGGAAGTGTTTAGAAAGTCCGTTGAAACACAGAGCATCCTTTTTGTTGTTGAGAGAATAAAGGGAAATAGTTGTTTCAGTGTTCATTGCTTAGTGTTTTTTTTTTAATTAATTTGTTTCCAATAAATAAATTTAACTGCTGCTCTTGGTTACTGAGGACAGACTCTCTGTGTCTGTGGTAAATCAGAGCCAGAGAATAATCATCCTTATTTCTTTAATGTTTTCTTCAAAGGGAAAGATTTGGTACCTGATCATCCTTTATAATAATTGATACTTGATTTTTCATTTGGGGGATCCCATCTATTAATAATTCCTTCAAATTACTAAACACTGTATGACATTTCTCTTGCTTACAGCCCTTGATACTTAAGAACTAGAAGTTTCGTTATACATATGTTGGCTTCTATAGATGACTTGTAGGCATTTTATCTTCACCTCTTCCTGCTTTATTTATCTCTCCAACTGTTTTCCACTGCAACAAATGTTTTATGTGTCTTTCACATTGTATATCCTATTTTTCTTGTCTGTTTATTGGTGTTTTTACCTTTGGGGCTTCAGAAGAAAACAAAAATGATGTAGATGTTCAATGTAGCACATGTATTGGTAGAATCTATGTCTTGTCTGTCTTCTCTATCTCTTTATCTTTGCCATTTAAGCAGTGGTCCTAAAGAATCTCTAAAATCACATGTGAAGATTCTTCATATTCCACATTTTAAAAATGAGCACTGTGTTTTCATGAGCTTAGTAATTTGAATGCATATGCCTATCAAACCCTAGTTTTTAATCTGTCAGTTGGCTGGAGTCATATTCAACTGGGAATTTATAAATAGCTTTATATTTTAAGATATATGTACATCTACATGTGTTATCTGATTTGATATTCCGGATACCACTTTGCCTTGTCTTTCTAACAGCTATTATATTGTATTTTTCTTTTCTTTGTACAGAACTACATTTTTCATCAAGAAAAGAGATACCTCTGCAAGCCTACCAAGTGAATGATGACTGTTTGTAAATATGGCCAATACAATGAGAGAGGAAAGGCAAATCAAGAAATATACAGAAAGTTAAATAATACCCCTGACTTAATTATGTTAAAATCCATGAGCTTTGAAAAGATTCAGTTAAACAGATTGTTGCAAGATATATAACTATCCATCCTCTATGGCCAAAGATAGTTGGGCATTTTATCACCAGAAACACAAAATCTACTACTGACATTCTTAACATCATGATAACACTTCTGAAAATATGATACCAGGGAGGTGAGATATCTCAGTGGGTAACAGCACTTGCTTCCAAGCCTGAGGAATTGATTCCAATTTTGTTAACTCACATAGTGAAAGAAGATAGCTGATTCTTGCAAGTTCTCCAAGAACACCATCGCATTCATACATACCCAGACATATGCACAAACACACACACAAATAAGGAAATATATAGATAAATAAATAAATAAATAAATGTAAGTAAAATTTACTATATTAAAGAAAAAAGTGAAAACTATATTGATCTTAGTTTTCTCAACTTGAATCCAAGGGCATTCAACTTTAAATGTCCTGGATTGAAAATTGAAGACATTTCTTTTATGTTTCATAGCTACACTTATTGATTGTCTCAGTAAATATCAACCCTGGACCTGCAGCAATCTCAAAGAAATGACCTGGACTTCTGAAAAGTGTTCTTGTTTAAAATGGTAAAAAAAAAAAAAAAAAAAAAAAAAAAAAAAAAAAAAAGAAAAGAAAAAAAGCTCTACAATTGCTATTTTTGAAATAAAATTTTAAAAATGTGTTTTAAAGAACCTATAAAAATAGTGCAAATTTTGTTATTTTGTTGCTAATAAATTCCTGCTAAACATTAAAAGAAAGAAAGAGCAGATAGAAAACTCCCTTCCATTCCTATGCCTGACAACTACTAACATGCCAGATGCCAACTGGCATGCAGTGATTTTTGTCATTAAGATCTAGTTAATTGGAGCCAAGATGGCAGCGCCGGGAGAGCACCTTGTATAAGAAGCAGGACAGCACTCTCCGTGCAGCAACCAGGAGACTGAACTCTGGGCCCCGAAACCATAGCGGTCGTGTTTCCCAGGGGAGGGAAGGCTCCCACGGCCTGGGAATCGGTCGGGTCCACTCTGCTGCCGAGCCAGAACCCGGAAGAGTTCCTGGGTGACGAAGACTTTGGGTCTCCAAGCTAGTGCCTTAAGCCTGCCTGTCCCCATCAGTTCCCCAGGCTGATCCATGGGCACAAGGGCGCCTGAGGCTGGGAGTCCCAGTCGCAGAGGGACCCCACGGGGAAGCAAGGTTGTGGGTCTGATCGCGGGTCACCCAGTCTTTACCCAGAAGTTCTCTAGGATGGCGGTTGCCCGCCGCCATCACAGCTGAGCTCCTGCAGCACACGGAGAGCTGCGTGCTCAGCTCAGCGGTACAGACAAGCTGCGTGCCCCAGTACAACAGGGACTGGGAACCCCTGTCCGGAGAGGACCCCACAGAGAAGGAAGAAACCGTGCTGCTGGAGTCACCTAGGGAAAGTCTAGCAAACTGCAGATCGCAAACAGGCTAGTACGCCCAGCCATCACAGATCTGGGCCCAAACAGGGAGCACAAAGTGATTGGAAACTCAGCTCCCGCAGACTAGCAGGTAGGCGCATGCTCCGCCAACCCAGAGGCCTGCTTTGTACCAACTACTCCTTACAGACAGACTGTGTGCCCCAAGACACCAGAGCAGTACTCACCCGCCACAAATTACCTCTTGGGTTCTGGGGCACAGAGCCCCAACTTCAGACCTACAAAAGACCGGGAACCCTGAGATCAACCCCCAGATACTGCTCGAAGGGGCAACCAGTTATCCCTAACAAAACTGACCAAACCACTGGACACACAGGATACAGCTAAATTTACAACAAGAAACCCAGAAGGAGGGCAGCTGTCTCCAGGACTTCTCCCGGTGAGAGGAAAGCCCTCTTGACTAATCAGGACCACAGTTACCACCCAGGTCTCTATGCCTGAGGTGAGCTGTAACAACTCCTGAAAAACAGCGGACACCCAGGAACTATACCCAAAAAGCTGGGAAGGCTTCCTTCAGGAAAAACCATCTTCCTGTCAAAGGGATTCTCTCCACTACAAGAGTACAGGAACAATCAGAAACTAAATTCAAACAACTAAGATAGCCCAATGGGTAGAGGACAGCGTAAAAGTTCAACCAACAAAAGCCAGAGCATTATGGCATCTCCAGAACCCAATTATACAGGGGCAAATAGCCCTAGACACCCCAGCATAAATGAAATTCAAGGAGACGACCTAACATCTATGCTCAAGAAGATGATAACAGAGGAAACAAACAAAATACGAAAAGAAATAGAAGCTGCAGCCAAA
>REGO01000023.1:1334608-1346703 GCA_010120015.1 Rhombomys opimus | reverse complement strand
GGTAAATGGTGGGACCTGGAAAGGATCATCCTGAGTGAGTTGTCCCAGAAGCTAAAAGACACACACGGTACATACTCACTCATATAGACATACAACATAGGACAAACCCACTAAAATCTATGCAATTAAAGAAACTAAGCAAGAGAGAGGACCCTAACTAAAACGCTCAATCCCCACCTTGAAAGGCAAAGAGGATGGACATCAGAAGAAGAAAACAGGAAACAACCTAAGATCCTGCTACAGAGGGCCTCTGAAAGCCAGAAGAAGAAAACAGGCAACAAACTAGGAACCTACCACAGAGGGCCTCTGAAAGCCTCTGCCCTGCAGACTATCAAAGCAGATGCTGAGCCTGATGGGCAACTGTCGGGCAGAGTGAATGGAATTTCATGTAAGAAGTGGGAAATAGTAAGAGCTGGAGAAGACAGGGACTCCACAAGGAGAGCAACAGAACAAGAAAATTTGAACACAGGGAACTTCCCAGAGACTCATACTCCAACCAAGGACTATTCATGGAGATAATCTAGAACCCCTGCACAGATGTAGCCCATGGCAGTTCAGTGTCCAAGTGGGTTACATAATAATGGGAAGTGGGACTGCTTCTGACATAATCTGATTGGACTGCTCTTTGATCACCTTCCCCTGAGGGGGGGCAGCCTTACCAGGCCACAGAAGAGGACAATGCAGCCACTTTTGAAGAGAAATAATAGACTGAGATCAGAAAGGATAGGAGAACCTCCCCTATCAGTGGACTTGGGGAGAGGCATGCATGCAAAAACGGGGAGGGAGGGTGGGATCGGGAAGGTAGGAGGGAGGGGCTTATGGGGGATACAAAATAAATAAAGTGTAATTAATAAAAAATAAAAAAAAGTTAAACAAAAAAAAGAAAGAAAGAAAGGTGGTGCCATGGTAGTCGATAATTGAATGGTGGTATCCAGAGATCAAGAGGGAAAGAGTGGAGAGTGAGAAGGGGTTGAACACTGGGTACTAACTGATAGTCAGGACCAAGAGGTGCTCTTCACAGTAAGATGGCAGGAAGTTGGTCAGACATTTCACGCCAAATGCCTGAGAATATTTCATAAAGAGAAGAAAGATTTCTCTTTGGGTCCTAATTTCAAAGGTATTATTCCAAGTCTAACTGGCCTCAAGGCTTCTAAGACTATGGGGAACTAAATAAAATGAGGAGAATCAGGGGTACAACAGCAGAAAGAAAGCAGAGAAGCAGAGAGAGGGGGGAGGGACAAAGGGCTCTAGGAGGTGCAGGTCGCCCAGATGTATACAGCTCTCCCGGAAGTAGCAATCAGTGGTATCAGAGTTACTAACTGTTAAATATCTACATTAATAACAATAATTCTACATTGGCTGAAATTTCACTATAATTTGACATCTTCCTTTGGCCACTGTATTATGAATTTCAAATCCATGTGGATATGTAAGTCCCTAAAATAATGTTTGCTGAGATATGAGCAATTTATTAAGCATTGTTCGTTTTCTTTTTGATTATACGTATGTACCTACAGGTAAGCTATTGGGATGAGATTTGGCTGAAAGTAAAATAATTAGAGGAGGGAATAAAGTTCAGAAAACCAATCATTATCTTTGTATTCCTCATGTGTTATAATATGTTGGACAACTCATAATCACTCAAATGTTTGCACAAATATAAGAATGGTTAGATGAGAGCATGAACAAACAATTAAGGCTTCTTCAAGAAATATTTCTGTCATTCATACCAGAATATAGAAATCTCCCAGGAATGCTCTTTAATTTTCTATTACTATAGAGAATGCCTTATTAAAGAAATGCTCTTGGCTCTAATTTTATTTATATATATATATATATTTATATTTATATATTTATATATATATATATATTTATATATATATATAATTTTTATTTATATATCAACTGGGGTCACTTCTTTTTTTGTATATACCTTTGCATATACATATATGTTTATATCTTTATATATACATATAAAGAATTTTTTTTAAAAAACAACAAAGCAAATTCTTACATGACATTTTGAAACAAAGACCCTCTAAAGATTGTAAGAAGTTCATTATCTGGCCATCTAGACATGAGCATACAGCCTACACTTAAGAGTAGTGTTTTGAACCAAAAAATCTGGGCCCAGGGGTCTTTTCTGAGACTGATACTCCAACCAAGGACCATGCATGGAGATAATCTAGAACCTCTGCACAGATGTGGCCCATGGCAGTTCAGTGTCCAAGAAGGTTCCGTAGTACTGAGAAGAGAGTCTGTCTCTGACATGAACTCAGTGCTTGGCTCTTTAATCACCTCCACTGAGGGGATAGCAGCCTTACCAGGCCACAGAGGAAGACAATAAGCAGCCAGTCCTGATGGGACCTGAAAGAATAAGTTCAGCGGGAAGGGGAAGAGGACCTCCCCTATCAGCGGACTGGGGGACAGGCATGGGAGAAGAAGAGAGAGGAAGTGTGGGATTGTAGGGGGGATAAGAGGGGGACTACAGCTGGGATACAAATTGAATAAACTGTAATTAATAAAAAATAAATAAATTTCTAAAATGGAAAAAAAAGATGAGTAGTCTTTCCCACTTAAAGAAATGCTCAGCATTCTTGGTCATCGGGGAAATGATGAACCTGAGATTTCACTCTATACCCATCAGAATGGCTAAGATAAAAAACTTAAGTGACAACACTTGCTGAAGAGGATGTGGAGAAAGGGGAACCCTGCTCCATTGCTGGTTGGAATGTAAACTTGTACAACCACTTTGGAAATCAATCTAGTGCTTTCTCAGAAAATTAGGAATAGTGCTACCTCAAGATCCAGCTATACCACTCCTGAGCATATATCCAAAAGATGCACAAGTATACAGCAAGGACATTTGCTCAACCATGTTTGTAGCAGCTTTATTCATAATAGCCAGAACCTGGAAACAACCCAGATGCCCTTCAACTGAGGAATGGATACAGAAATTGTGATACATTTGTACAATGGAATACTGCACAGCAATTAAAAACAAGGAAATCATTAAATTTGCGGGCAAATGGATGGAACTAGGTAAGATCATCCTAAGATCAACCCAGAAGCAGAAAGACATGCATAGTATATCTCACTTATAAGTGGATATTAGCCATATATTATTGGATAAACATACTAAAATCTATAGATCTAAAGGATCTAAACAATGAGAAGGACCATGGGGAGGATGCTTAATTCTCATTCCAAAGTAAGTAGGATTGACACTGGAAGCAGTGGAAGAGAGGGAACAGGACAGGAGCCTATGACAGATGTCTTCTGAAATACTCCACTCAGCAGAGGATCTAAGCAACTGTGGAGACTAACTACCAAACTTTGGACAGAGTGCAGGAGTTTTATGGAAAAAGGGAGGGGACCTGGAAGGGACAAGAGCTCCAGAAGGAGACCAACAAAGCCGAAAAATCTAGACCCAGGGGGACTGATCCACGAAATATGGACTCCACATGGTGAGGACTGAGGAACTAGACCCCTTGCTCAGCTGTAGCCCATCAGCTGCTTAGTCTCCAAGTGGGTTTTCTAGTAAGGGGAACAGGGTAGTCTCTGACGTGAACTTGGTTGCCTGCTCTTTGAACGCTTCCCTCTGATAGGGTGGCCTTACCAGGACACAGAGGAAGAGGATCCAAGCAGTTCTGATTTGATAGGTTAGGGTCAGGTAGTGGGAGAGAAGGACTCTCCCTTTTCTGTGCACTAAAGGAAGCAGATGGGGAGGAGAGGAAGAGGGAAGGAGGGTGGGACCAGGATGAGATGAGGGAAGGGGCTACTATGGTGATAAAAAAGAATAAATTGTAAAAAAAAATAACAAAATAATTAAAAAAAATCATAAATAAATAATAGTGTTTCCCTAGTGAGACACCCTTGAAAATTAAGTTTTCTTTTGCGAGTGATTATCAATTAGATATGGCTTTTGGGTTAGGGATGGGGGAATGTTTTCACTTCTCCTTTTACTCCAAGACCCCATTCGATGCAGACCTGTGTAGACCTTGTGCATGCTGCCTTCATGTCTGTGAGCTCACTTGCGTATCAATCGTGTTGCTTTACAAGTCTTTGGTTTGATCGGCGCTCTGCATCACTTCTGGCTCTCGTGCTCTGTTCACTACCTCTTCCACGGGCTCCTTGAATCCTGTGGGGAGAGATTTGATGGAAATATCCCATTTGGAGATGAGTGACTGTGATCTCTATTTCTCTTTATAATGCCTGGGTGTGAGTCTCTGTATTTGTTCTCAACTACTCTAGCAGGAAGCTTCTCTGATGACAGGTAAGCAAGGCTCCAATCTATGAGTATAGAAGATAGTCACTAGTAGTCAATTTATTACTAATTTTTGTTTCATTTTGTCTAGAACTACCGTATTTTGTTTTACCTGAGGTCCTTGGGCTACCTAATCTCTTATACTTAGTCACCAAGCAATGCGGGGGGGGGGCATAAAATGGAGTGGGCGTTAAGTCAAGACAGATATTGCTTGGTTATTCCTGTAAGCTTTGTGCCAACTTTGCGCTAATATATCTTGCAGACAGGACACCACTGTAGATCAAAGGATGTGAGGCTGGGTTGGTGTTTACATTTTTTTTTCTGTTTTAGTGTGCCGAGTTCTTTCCTGTACCAAAGATTCTAGAAAGTAGGTGTGAAGCCTCTATGTAGCACAAGATTGATTGCCTTCTCCGTCCGTAATCAATGAGTTGTATAAGTATTATCTTTAGCAATGAGGCCTTACCATTAGTTTTAAGAGATCAGACTATTGTCTTGACACCTGCCTGCGTTGCTTGGACGTTCCTATGGAAGTCCTTTGGCCAACAACTCTTTCTAGGTATAACCCAATCGCAGTGCTGGAAACTTCATTTAGTAACAAGAGATGTCTAATAGAGGCGTTTTCTCTGCTGCTATTTGACGATTGCATTTAGATCCCCTTCAAATATGTAAACGTTTTATGTAGCTTCTACCATATTAGGTTTTCATACTACCCCTCACAGGGCCCTTAATTTTAGCTTTCCCTCCCTGTGTTCCCTCTCTCATCCTACTCATTCTTCCCCCTCTCTACTTGACACTCTAGTTCCAGTCTCCCAACCATCCACCCATAATTTTCTGTTCTGTTCTACTCTCCTATGGAGAGCAATCTGTACTCTTTTTTTTTTTTTTTACAATTTTTTGTCACTTCAAGTTTCATTTCCTTTCTCTGCTGTTTTCCTTTCTAAACAACTATTAAAGCTTTTGAGGAGGAAAACAAGCAAACAAAAATGGATGTTGAAACACAGTGGGTCAAAATAAGGACATAGAGCAAGGGTGGAGTGCTTAGGTGATTTTACTGGGATGGCTGCAGACTCAGGCACTCAAGAGGAAAGGTAGATGACTGAATTCAGAAAGAGATACCAGAAATGAGATTTTTTTATTCTTTATTAATTACACTTTATTCACTTTGTGTCCCCTGTGGTTCCTTCCCTCCTCCAGTCCCAATCCCTCCCTTCCTCCACCCTCTGCATGCATGCCCCTCCCCAAGTCCATTGATAGGGGAGGACTTCTTTTCCTCCTTATGATCCTAGTCAATAAGGTCTCATCAGGAGTGGCTGCATTGTCTTCTTCTGTGGCCTGTTAATGCTGCTTCCCCCTCAGGGGGGGGTAATTAAAGAACAGGCCAATCAGTTCATGTCAGAGGCAGTCCCTGTTCCTATTACAATGGAACCCACTTAGATACTGGGCTGCCATGGGCTACATCTGTGCAGGGGTCTTAGGTTATCTCCATGCATAGTCCTTGGTTGGAGTATCAGTCTCAGGAAAGACCCCTGTGCTCAGATATTTTGGTTCTGTTGCTCTCCTTGTGGAGTTTTTGTCCTCTGCAGATCTTACTGTTTCCCACTTCTTTCTTAAGATTCCCTGCAAATGAGATTTTTTAATTGGAGGTATTAGTATGAAGTCAGGGGAAGAAAAGACAGGCAACAAACGTTAGATTGATAGTAGACAGGTAAGTAGACCGGTGATACATGAGTGACTTGACATAGAGATATTTACATTGTATACCAGCAGCATTTAGAACAGTGAGTACCTCCATATTTTTATAGATATCTAATGATTGATAGTGCTTTTTCAAAATAATTACCTACTTAAATGGATATAAAACTCTTTAGGTCATTTAAAAGTTTCGATGAGTTAAAGTAAAGGGGAAAAAAAGCTGAAAATTTGTCTCTACAGGAAATGGTAATTAGCATAAAATGTATTTCATTGTTGATGCCATTGTAGGTGTGAAAGGCAATTTTACAAAAACTGAAAGAAACCTGGTTGAGGGCTGCAGCCTACACTGTGTCAGTGTTAATAAACCATAGCATATCTTTCTTTTGATGTTTGTACTGGATAAGGTGCTATGCCCTTGTTTATGCAAGGCATGCAGTAAGAAAAGGGTATGATGCCATAGAAACTTACATTCATTCTGTTCCAGAAAATTAAGTTTCTTACATTATATTTTCATCCCCGAATTCTTTCAAACTTTGAAGCAGTTTCTTATCAAGAAACATTTCTAGCTGTAAGTCTTGTTTCTTCTGTTTCCTAAGTTACTTGAAAACTGATGAGACCAGCATCCTGCATCCCTGTTTCTACCTTTGCAATTGTGTTCAGAAGTTATTTTCATGCATCTGACTTCTAAGTAAAGTCTGAAATCAACAGTACTGGAATGGATGAGGAGAAATCCATTGCCATGAAATAAAAGAGGGTCATTAAAATTTGCTTGAAGCATGAATCCTTATAAAAAGTTTTCAGTCAAGTACCATGGGTGAATTTTCTCCTAAGTTCTTCATGCTTTCTACCAATGGCTTAAACTTCTAGGTTCATTATTCACCACCCTCTACCCTTTCATGTGACCATCCTCCCAGTGCACGGATGTTTTCATGTCAGTTCCCACTCAAATATGTCAAATGCCAAACCTATGCTGAATACCCCAAAGTGCTCCACCATTGCAACCAAATAACCATGTGAGATGTCCTCCGAAAGAACATTATTCCCTAAAAGAATTTGCTAGCCAATGTCTAAAATAACCCAACCTCATCTCTGGGCCTTCGGGTTAACATTCACTTTGAAAGGTAAAGCCAAGCAGCTGTAAAGCAGGACTTGATGTGTGCTGTCAAATTAAATTCACAAGGGTTGGGGTCTAAAACTGGAATCTTCAGCAAGGCAACTATTAGAAATACTTTCAATGTTGACAAACACAAGCTGGAGTTAACGTTAAGGCGCAAAGGAAGATTTACTTACCTGAGTCAATCCGTTTATACAGTGGTTTTGTGATTTTGCTGTTAAATTGAGGAAACAAAGTGAGATATTTTAAAACAGTCAACAAAAAATAAACAATCAGTTTTTTAGAGATTTACTAGTATATCATTTGGTATGTGAATTCACACATTTTTGAGTAGGTTAGTGTCTTAACTTAGACCTTTCTAGTTATTGAATGAACAGTCACCTAATTCTTGAGGTCATTTCTCTGATGAATATGCATATTTTTATATATATCATATCATTGTTCTCATAGGTCAGCATGAAGTACATTAATATTTTTTACACAGTCTAACTTATTCCTCATGTTTGTGCATGAAATATTTTAGAAAATAAGCCTTTGACATGAAACTCTTTAGAGTAATAGTTACCTAACTTTTGTTCAAATTTTACTAGCAAGAATTTTATCAATGCTACTTGAATGCTTTGGCAGTTTTGAGACAGAACATCTTTTATATCCAGTTAGGAATAATTATGAACTGAAAGACTTGACACCGTTCTGGTATTGTCAGTGATATATCACTGGAGTCCCTTTAAAGTCGCAAAAATGCAGGGTATGTGAAAAGCAAAAGATCTAAGTGCCCCAACTTGCAGCGATAATGCTGACAAAATTGTTGTAAATCAGTTGTACTGTAGCAATTAAGAAAAACCCATAAGGCATTTGCACAACCTGTAAGCTGCTGCCTTTCAAAAACCACATACAAATGAAAAGGAAAAAAAATAAATAAAACTAAAGACAAAGAAATCATGAAATTTTCAGGCAAATGGCTAGAACTAGAAAAGATCATTCTGAGTGAGGTAACCCAGACCTGCAAAGAGACACATGGTGTGTATTCACTTATAAGTGGGATTTTAGCCATATAGTGCAGGATAAACATACTAGGAGCCACAGACTCAAAGAAGATAAGTAACAAGGAGGAACCAAGGAGGAATGCATAAATCTCACTTGGAAGGGTAGATACAATAGACAAGGTAGTGACTGAAGAGAGATAGGAGAGGGGGTGAAGAGAGTTAAGAGAGCAGAAAACAGACCTGGGGAGAGCAAGGGCTAGAGGAGAGAAGGACAGCAGAGTAAAGAGAACCTGAGGGTGGGGACATCTCTGTGACAAGCCGGAGACCTAAGTCAGGGTAGGCTCCTGGAAGGACAAGAGGGGATCGAAAGCAGAGACTCCTAGTAGTATAGGCCATGGAGACTGAAGAGGACACCTGCTAACTAGACTAGTCTCCTAGCAGAGGGAGGGGAACACCAACCTAGTCACAAAAACTTCTACCCCAAATTTACCCTGACTGCAAGATGTGCAGGGACAAAGACAGAGCAGATAGAACAGAGATTGAGGGGATGCCCAACCAATGCCTGACCCAACCAAAGATCCTCTCTACCAGAAAATGTAAACACCTGCCACTATGAGTGATATTCTGCTAAGCTTGCAGACAGGAGCCTGACAGAGTTGTCCTCCGAGAGATTCTGCCCAGCAGTGCCTCAAAACAGATGTTGAGACTCACAGTCAAACATTGTTCGGTGGTGCATAGGGAGTCTTGTGGAAAAGTGCGGGGGAAAGAGAAAAGGACCTGAAGAAGTTCAACAAGAAGACCAACAAAGCCAACTAACCAGGGCCCAGAGGGGTTTGCTGAGACTGAAACATTAACCAAAAACCATGCAGAACTGGACCTAGGCCCTCTATGAAGATGTAGCAGATGGTTGGCTTAGGCTTTATGTGGGTCCACTAGTAAGGGAAGAGGTGACTGCATCAGACACAAACTCACTTGGCAGCTTTGTTTTTGTGGCTTTCCCCTGGAAGGACTGCCTTGCTAGGCCACAGGGGAAGAGAACACTCTGAGTCCTGCTGCAACTTAAGCTGGACTGGAAGGGAAAGGGAGCTTCCTTTTTCTGAGGAAAAGGGAATGGGGCAGGGGAAGGAAGGAGAAAGGGTGGAAATGGAAGGAGAGGAGGGATGGGGTTCCAACCAGGATGTAAAGTGAATTTAAAAAAAAAATTAAAGTTATTTCAAAAAAGGAGACATCCATGTTGTCGTCAGGGAATGGTACTTTATTCGAACTCCACCTAGTAGAAGTCACGGCAGGACATTCATTAAACCTGGGACACAGTCAATATCAGCTCAGTGCAAGAAGACAATGATTGAGCTCACAGATTATGGTCAAGCCTACATGATTGAGGAAAAATATTTTTCAGCTGTGTGTTCATTATCCCTGGATAGCTCAAGATTTTATTATTTTACCACAGGCTTGTGAGGCTAGGAGTTGGAAAGGTGGTTAAGAACACTTACAGTTCTTCCACAAGACCTGTGTTTAGTTCCCAGTACCCAAGCCAGGTGACCAATGACCTCCCATAACACCAGTTTCAAAGGATTTGGATGCCCTCTCCTGAACTCCACAGCTACTGTTTTCACAAACACACACACAAGCATGCACAAACACACATGTAATTAAATATAGTGAGTATAATTTTCAAAATAAAACTACGGAAGACAGGTGGGAATAGAGTAGATTCCAGACCCATAATAGTCCCCCCTTTAGGTACAGTTTAATATGTAGCAATGAGAGAAAAGAAGGCACTGTTTTCAGGCTTTTCCACCGCAGTTTTTACATTCCTATTCTTTCTTTCTTTTCCTAAAGTGTAAGTAGGTGTAGATTTGGGGATGGAGAGACAGCTCAGCATTTAGGGCCACTGGCAGATGCTTTTCTTCTTGGTGTTATGTTCCTATTGGGTGGAATGAGGGTTTGTTTTTTTTTTTTTTTCTTGTTTATTTTGAAAAGATGTTAATGGCAACTGACAAGAGAATTAAGCTCAGCCTGTTACTGTTTACACGGCACTTTAAAAATAAAAAAAAAGAAAGTTTAATTCAAAAACTGTTAGATGGGAGTACTAAATTTCAATGTGATTGCCAAGGTTAATATCCAATTGCTATCCGTGATATCTTGGCAAACTAATAAGGCTTATATAAGCCAAAGTTGAAAAGTATGCAGGGAAGTTCAAGATAATTGTGGGTGTTCAGGTGCCTTGTTATACAGTAGGATGTGTGCCCTACTCAGTGGCCATGTAAAATACATCTAGATAGAGAGGATTATGTGCAGCTTTTAAGATATCCATCATGTCTTTCTTGAGAAACCTCCTTGTTTGTCCTTTGTAGTCTTCTTGTAAGATGAAAATCTTGTAAGTTATTTCATGTAGTAAACATTTATCAATAGTTTTAGAAGTATGCATGACCTCTGACACTCAGAGCTTGTGGTTTGGTAGAGGACATCAGTCACAACACAGTATGTGGGAGGAAGGTATAGAAGTTGGATATTTTACCTAGTCTTCAGAATAGAGGGAGTAAGGCCAGATATTTTCTATTCAACTCCCTTTATTAAATACAATTTAAAAGAAAAAAAACTTTTAAAGTACTTTTATTTTGGTAAAAAGTGTAAACATAAAAACATAAGGTAAACCTATAAAATGTTTAAAATGGTTAAATGGTATATCAAAATATCAATGGGTATTATCAAAACTATAACTTAGGTAGGATGTTTCTAAAATCTTTGCCATTTCTGTGATTCTTTTGGTCCATTAACTTTTGCATTCCACACCAAATTAAAGAATATAATGACCATTCTTTTTCTCCTAATTCTGTGAGTGAATCAAGGGGTTGTTTTGGTTGTGAATACCTTCGCTTATTGCTAGTGTCAGTTGCCAACTTCTCTGGGGCTGTAACATTTGGGATGGGTTTCTTCTCATGTCTAGACAGCCAGAAAAGCCTGATAAAGAATGACTAGCCTCTCATCTTCTAATGGCCCAGTTCTTATTGGGGCTTTCCCTTTTGGCCTAAGGATTGCCAACAGCAGGAAATGAAAGAATCAAAGTTCCAAGAGCTGTTTAAGCCTTCATGTGTGCCAAATTTGCTAGTTAGTGCCACCTAGACCAAACAAAACCATATGGCCAAGCCAAGATTGAAAGGCTGTTTTTTAAAACTAGACTTATATTGTCATGGACGTTTAAAACTGTTCTTTATTAAACATGGTGGAAAGGAGAATTGAACTTTGCCTTCTGGACTGCATGCCAATTTTCTCATTTCTTTTTTTAAATTGTATGTATATGAGTGTTTTGCCAGTATGTGTATGTGTGTCATGTACTTGCAGTGCTAGTGGAGGCCAGCAGAAGGTAGCAGGTCCCTTGGAACTGTGGTTAGGTCTGGTTGTGAGCTACCATGCGGGTGCTGGGAACCAAACCCTCATATTCTACAAGAGCAACGGTATTGTTAGCTTCAGGGCCGTTTGGACCATCTCTCCAGCCCTTGAACCTTTTTGTCTTGATCAAAGATTTTAACTCCTTACAGGTGTAGAATTAATTTCTCTCTCTCTCTCTCTCTCTCTCTCTCTCTCTCTCTCGCTGTGTGTGTGTGTGTGTGTGTGTCTGTGTGTCTGTGTGTCTGTGTGTCTGTGTGTTAGCTATAGATTCACCTTAGGTTTCTTGCTCAATCACTTTCTGTATCTATGTTCTCATATGTGCCCTCTCACTAAACCAGAAGCTCACCTATTTGACAAGCCAAGTTGCCTTACTGAACTCCAGAGCTCTTTCTGCCTCTTCTCTTGGCACCCAGGGCTAGGATATTCTTGCTCACTGCTGTAACTGTTCTATTACAGTACCTTCTGGAACTTTTACCTCAGGTCCTTCTGTTTGCACAGTAGGCACTTTACCATCTAACTGTCTTGTTAGCCCTGATTTTTTTTTAAATTTTTTATTTAACTTTTATTAAATACACTTTATTCCTTTTGTATCCCCCCATAAGTC
This sequence comes from Rhombomys opimus, assembly GCA_010120015.1. NCBI lineage: Eukaryota > Metazoa > Chordata > Mammalia > Rodentia > Muridae > Rhombomys > Rhombomys opimus. Next base: position 1,334,647 of record REGO01000023.1, on the reverse strand, counting down.
CCTCCCTCCTCCCCTCCCGGTCCCACCCTCCCCCCCTTT